>JAQFJB010000019.1:3969376-3981855 GCA_029874875.1 Naso minor
CAAAATACACACCTTGACCAAGTTTTTTGCAATTTGCATTAGTAGAAAAAAAGTTACAACATTAAAGGTCATTCTCTTACACCTTCAGAAAGCTTAAGGAGCTATGAGGGTTAATTTGACACAACATGTTAAGCAGCCCAGCCACAGTAAAGGGCACATACTCGACCTGGTGCTGTCTTATAGCCTCTGTGTGGAAAATACTAAGTTAGCCGATTTCGCACTCTCAGATCATAATGCTGTGTATTTTCTACGTGTGTGTTATCAAAGAGCAGTGTGTGTTATTGTAGTGCTGAGTGTGTTATCATCATGCTGTGTGTTCTCCACCTCCACAGGCAGACTTCCAGGTGGAAAACATGAGGCAGCACTTTCAGGAGGAGTCGCTGGACTATGTGTGCAAACTGCAGGAGATCCAAGAGAGGAAGAAGTTTGAGTGTGTGGAGCCGGTGAGTGACTGACCTCAGTGGCATGTCAGCACAGACGTGGCTTGTGTTTCACATTGAGGAGGGTGATACAGGATGTGTCACATGGTGTTAGGTTTCTGTCTCATTTGAAAAGTGACTGAAGAATCCCATCCTACTGTGACATAACATGCTAATTCTCTCAACCACAGAGTTTTCTCATGAGTTTGTCTCTCACCCAGATTTTTTAAATTTTAAATAATAACTCTTCTTTGTGTTGTGATCTTTTTAGATGCTGGCCTTCTTTCAGACGGTCTTCACCTTTTATCACCAGGGCTTTGAGCTCGCCAAGGACTTCGACCATTATAAAAAAGCACTGCAGATCAATATTCAGAATGTAAGAAATATGGATAATTATCATCAAATTTGTCATTTTAATAAAAATGACTCGTTCTATAGCAACAATTACTTTTGTTAATTTAGTTTAGTTTATTTGTTTACACATTTTTTAAAAGAAAAGTCAGAGAAAAGATAAAAGTAAAGTACAGAGAAAAGTAAATAGAAATAAATCACATGTGCAGGTGAGGTACAAACCCACTACGCTCATCTAAAAACCTCACCTAAAGAGAGAAAAAATATATACATGAAAAAATAACTAATACAAACATTGAGGAAGAAAGAAAACAGCACATATGTTGAAAACCTAAAAAACATAAACAACAAAATAAAGATTGTTTACTACAGAAATCTTTTTGACATCAAAGCATTTTCTGAGTCTCATTTTGTATCTAGACAAAGACAGAGAATCAGTTAATGTTTCACACTATTTGTGTTCTTGCTTTACCCAAATAACTGAAAAGGTCGTCAGCATAAGAGGTATTAGAGGGACACGAAAGACATTTTGACCACTGAAGGGCAGAAAAGATGGACCAAATGTTTGAATTGCAATCAATTTATCACATTGTATAGCTAACTTGTTAGCGATTTTTTCATTCTTAACACAGCCAGTAAAGCTAAAAACAGAGCTAATATTTACTTTTCTTGGTATCTGTATTTTGCCACCAACTCCTGAGAAAAATGTCTGTCTCTGCTTCATGTTTTACTTCTTCAGCCCCTTGTTAACTTTAGACCTCCAGTAGTTTGGTTTCACCTATTCTGCACTGCCGTTACAGTCTTGACCCTTTCGGTTTCATTCTTAGTATTTGGTAACTACCTAACCCTACAACTAATTTCAAGGTGATATGAGGGATTTCCAAGGGAAGCTGATAAGTTTATATTGACAGTGATTTCTCATTGAGAGGGTGTCCATACACAACCATGGAGTATGAATGACTTCCTGTATGTGTGTGTGTTTGTTTCCTCTCTTCTTCTCAGACGAGGAGTCGATTTGAGGGAACACGGTCAGAGGTGTACGAGCTGATGAAGAGGTTTAAGGAAGCACCTCAAGAGTACAGACAGACCAGTCCTATCAGTTGTGAAGGCTACCTCTATGTACAGGAAAAACGTAAGCCTTTTATACAGTTAAAATGGGATTTAATATAGGGTGTCATATTACACCCATTTATTACACACTCTGCATATACTGGATATACACTATCCAGTGTCATGGTCAAAAGGGGGACTTTAAGGTCTTTCTCCATCACCAGTTAAAGTAGTTTTGCCTCATATTAACAGATAATATGGGAAACATCTTCTGTACCTCCTGTAAGTTGTCAGTGACATTATCTAGCAGAAGTTTGAACAGACTAGAAATATTTGCTTAGAGCAAGACGTGAGAGTTCAAATTAATTTTTTAATCAGTAGCCGCTGTGATGCACCTGCAAAATGTTGCTGAAATAGGGGCAAGTGAAGATTATTTGTTTTGGTGCCTCCACTTGCTGACACACATTTTCATTGCAGATGTCTTCCCTGATACTGCTACTATAAGCAGCACTGACTGTTGTCATGCAAATAGTGTTGAATGTCTGTGCAGCATCTGTGCCTTGATTCCATAGGACCCCCTCCCTTTGGTTCAAGTTGGGTCAAGCGCTACTGTACATTTGTCAAAGAGCAGAAGATCCTTCACATGGTGACATTCGACCACAGATCCGGTGGGAAGAATGTGAGTAGTCATAGACCACACGTAGCAGTGGGTTTTAATGAGTGCTGCACAATTTTTATGACATCCGAGCCATTTTCATGATATGATCTTTTACTTTTCACAATGCCATTAGCTATTACAGTACATATTTGTGTGATTTCTTCGATGTCACTACAGCAGTCTGTAAAGTAAAGGTTTCATGTTTTTTGTTTGTTTTTAGGGTGAGACAGAGTCTGTCACGCTCAAATCCTGTGTCCGCAAAACCACAGACGTGTTGGACAGGAGGTTCTGCCTAGAACTTGACATAACAGATCGGTACATCATTGCCTGACACAGATATTGTTTTCCACTGTTTCTCTCGCTTTTTTAAAATTTGAATTTCTCTCTCAGATGACTCTTGCTGGAACACTACAAAAATACTCTCAAGTGTCTTGTCCACAGCGGCAAGAGGGCACATAATTTATCAACTGTAAAATTCCAGATTAGCAGTTAACGGATCTTTGCTCCACACACTTGCTGATTACGGTTGAGCTTGTTGCCATACAGCATGTGTTTGGGATTGCAGAGTGCAGCTCAGCAGGATTTGTCTTGGAGGTTTGCCCTCACACACTTAGCTGGGAGGATTTGTCACACCCTGCTGTGCCCCGCTGTAATAGATATCTCACTTTGTCACACAACTTAATTCTGCCCTGCCCCTTTTCTGTGGTATTACTAGAAGAGCAATAGCCCAGATTTAGTATGGAAATTGGAGCCTCTACATTCATTCTGATAAGGATGAGTAACTCGATATCCATCTGGTCCCACATGATTGTGGGTCTCAAAAACCAGCTGTGATGACTAATAGGGCTCATGTTTGTAGTTAGTGCAAGGTGCAAGTTCTTGTTTTTAAAGATTGCTTAACACCTTTTGATGTTTCATTTGGACACTGAATTCCCCTAAGGCCTCACTGCACTTTATCTTGAAGTTTTTGCCTAATGCTGATGTGGTATGGCTGTTTTCTCAGGCCAGGGACAGTTCTAACCGTACAGGCTCTATCAGAGGATGACCACAAGTTCTGGATGCAAGCCATGGGTGGGAAGGAACCTGTGAGTCAGCCGCCTGCGCTATGTCATCATCTACCTCTTACTCTTTACTCATGCATCTCCACTTTACTCTATATAACTGCCGTTTTACAGTTTAGTCTTATATACTTCCATACGGCTGCACTTTACTGTGTAGTGTAGCATTAAACTTTAAAAAGCCATGAAGTTGTTTGTGTTTTGTTTGCTTTTTTGAACAGATTGGATACTATCTGGAGAGGACTTATTCTAAAGAAAGAGGAAGTAAGTAATCCAGCTGTACTAGCAAAATCAAAAATTTTGCAAGTGCAATGTTGCACCACATTTGAAGGCTGTTTCTTTATGTCCTTCTGCCTGCAGTTGATGCCCAGCTGGATGATGTGGGTTTGAGCTTTGTGAAGAACTCCATCAGTGCCATAGAGACCAGAGGTGAGCTTCAGATGTGTCAATATTGAAGGCTGAGAGAACAACAAGGCGATTTATTTAAGGAAGTTTAGAGTTAGAACTGGTGGATATGAACAGTTAAATGGGTGCAGAGTTTTTATTTGTACACAAGGGGGCAGACTTGGTCTAGTATTGACACAAAAGGCTGACTGTCGGGTACTGCAGGCAACTTGTACTGAAGATAGTACAAATGCTCTTTATTACATAGCATTACATTTCTCACATTTACCCGGCTTCCACTTTAGTTCAAAGATCAGCTCTAGTCCAGTTGTTTCTTGCAACTGGTATATTGTGATGACCCCCCACCACCACCACTACCACTCAGGAGATGAAACCCCTTTGAGACAATTTATTATGAGCAACACAAAATTTTGGCAGCCAAGAACATTTACAAGCAGGGAGATTTAAACACTTTGACTTGGAGCAGATTTTCTATTTTCTTTTCCAACACTTTCCGCATTCATGCCGTCGTTTTATCTTCACATTGTAATGTATTAGTCATGCTGCATATCTCTTCTGTTTTCAGGAAAATATTCTCATATGATTATGGTTTTATATTGTAATGTTATAAGAAGTATAGATCATGTCTGGTATAAACGAACTATATGATCATGTGTATTGTATGTTTTTGAAGAGTACAAGAATAATTTACTCAATCAAAAATACCTTTGACTCAGGTAAAAGTACTTACTTTTAGAAATGCATTTTAATAATAGTAAAAAGTAAGTCAAACCAAAGAACAAATTTCATTTTGTCTGAACAAATTTTGCCTGTGTGTACACCTCAGTATCAAGTAATATCCTGCTAGCAGAATAAAAAATCATCATTAATAGACGTGTAACAATATAGCCCGAACTCCACAGTGGCTGCAGCCTCACACACACATTAAAGCAAAGTGAGATGCACAGTTTTTACACACCATGTAACATGCACAGACGACGTTACGTTGCTCAGCAACACGGCGGATGTACTACTGTCTAAAAGTCTTTCAGCCTTGTGCAGGGCCGAGTCCTTAACAATCTGCTCTTGGTTTGAATTCTTTGCTTGACCATCATCAGTACATTTATAACCAGTCCACCAAGCCTCTCTGTCCCAGTATAGTATAACCGGTCCTCTCAACCTGTTTGTCCCAGTTCTCCTCAGAGTTTTTAAATATTTTGCACTGAATGAGGCTGCTGTGACAGAAGTTGTCAGAATCAGCAAAACATTCCCTCCAACCCTAACTTAAGGCAAATTTTGAATTTAGGGCTGAAGGATTCTCTGTGAACGTTTTAGCATTCATCATTTATCCAAACCATCATGCACCTGTTTTTTTATGCAAAATCTTGGCTAAATTCGTGTAGGATTCAGGCAGATGAGACCTTTTGAAGTGCAGATGATCAGCCATGTGTGGTTAGTGTGCTGTCTCATCATGTGACCCTGTAGTTGTGAAAACAAATTGCTGCAATTAAAGTTACATAAAAATTTGGTTTAGGTGTGACATGTTCTTGCATATTTTTAGGTGGTTGTACTTATACTGTGGAGCTTTCTTAGAGTGTATCTGATGTATACCTGCGTATGACTCCCTCTCAACAGGCATATGTATGCAAATGGTGACCTATCTTACTGAGATTGCTTTAAATTACAATGTTTAGTTTCAAAATACACGGTTGTTAGTGCATCATCACATTTTATTATGTGCTTTTTGTTTTCTTTTCCGTGTGAAGCACTTTGCAGCTGTATTTAAAAAGAGCTTTACTTTGCAGGTATTAATGACCTAGGCCTGTACAGAGTTGTCGGAGTAAGCTCCAAGGTACAGAAGCTCCTCTCATTAATGATTGGTAAGTTTAATTTTACTCTTTTCTTTCTGCCCTGGAAATGTATTTGCATATAGAGTTGCTGGTAAGAGCTGAATACAGTTAAATTTTTAATTTATATGCTACTGCACTATCTCTTTGATATCGGGTCGCCCCTAGTTAGTTGAATGTGCAGTCGAATTGGATGTGTCTGTCGGGGTGATATTAAAAAGATAGTAAATGACAATCAGCCCGTGACTCAGCCAATCTGAACCACGTGTCTCAAGTGCAACAAGTGCCGGGGTATTTCTTTGCCTTCTTTCCGTTTGCGTCCATATTCCCCCCAGAACCTGAAAGGGTTCCCCCCATTCACATCCTTGCACTTTTTGGCTTTTGCTTATTAACACGCCACAAAGATGGCATCATGTGTGCTCGGGCCTGACTTAATCTGTCATTTCCCTTTTTCGAGTTTTCGTTATGCCTCTTACTTGTCTTCCATCCTTTACCCAACTCTTTTTATTTACAGAGCTTGTCCTCTGTCCTTTCTGTTGCTCCCTGTCTGCTCTCTGGTTTCCTGCCGTCTCTAGCGGAGACCAGCTCACTTTCACCTCTGTGTTCAGAATGACAACAAACTCATGCAGCCGCCAGCCTGTCTCAGCTTCCTTTCCAAAATCCTTCAGCCTCTCAACATGCCGACTCACGCTGTAGACTCCATTAACACTATGCTGCGGCACTTTAAGACATTTCTTACATTTCTCATATTGTTGTGAACAAGGAGGAAATACAGATAGTATTTGCTCTTTAATGTTAGCAATGATGGCCTACTGGATGACCATACAGAATATGTGGAATATTTCATGTAATCTGTTCAGAACGTGACTTGTATTTTATCCCTTAAATGACTAGTACGTGTGACAGAGGTAGTACTATTTCTACACAAACCAACACATTCACAAACATTTCCAGCATACAACAGTTCACAGTGAGTGGGTGAAGCAAGCTTTAAACCCTGAAGAAAGACTTCGGATCCTCCCACTCCTCCTCCTTTTCATCTCTCACCCACCAACATGGCCAGCGTCCAATCAGAGAGGACAGAGCATTGGAAAACAAGTCTCCCATCACATTACAGTACAAACAAAGAGAGCGGCACCTATTGAATTTCAGGCAACACTATCACAGGAAGAAGGCTGTAAAAATGAACTCTGTGTCTCTGACCTGTCTGTTGTGTAGTTTGAAGCAGGGGAGTGTGTGGTGTTGCTGGGTTGCACTTCTTAATTCTCGTCTGATTACATACTGAGGCAAATTTGAGGAATGTTATGAGATGTCTTGCTGTGGCGTCCCTCACACAGTAGTAAGTGGACACAACTCTTTGGGTTCAGGAACATAGTGTCTAGTTTGATTCACTTCAGGGCACAATATGTATTTTTTGACACTAGAGTTCTCTCTGTCCAAACGATGAAATCAGAAGACGTTGTTTGCTGACATTGTAAAATAGCGTGGGATCATGGGATGTGTTTATTTCATTGTTGAACAGCCACCTTCACAGATGAAAATCTGTCTTACTGACTCAGACAGATATGTTCACAGACGAGGTATTGTGTCAAAGTTTAATTTTTTTTTCCCATCAAATCACAATTGTCGGCTTCCCTCCTCACTCTGACTGGTGTTACCCGAAAAAATAGCAACAGGCAACAAAATGAAATGCAGCGTTACCTTAAAGAGAATTACGAATTTGAGTTTGAAATCAAATTAATTCTTCCTCCTTTTTTATTTGAAAAATGACTGAAGCGGTAATCAGTTGATTATCGGAATAGCTGGTGAATTTTCTATGATTGTAGCTCTGTTCACATTTGTACTGTGAGCAATTTTCAGGCGCTCTGTTTATTTTGACTTTACATTTTCTTCAAACACCATTCACTTAATGAGCAGGTACAGCTAAATGTTGCTGCTCAATTCAGGAGGTATTCTGTTTACCACTCATATGCAGTAAAGCAATGATGCTCCTGAAATAAAACTTACAACTCACTGACTGACATGTGATGTTTATTGCTTTTGGAAATATGACTCATGATACACAGTCTCTAGAAGTGAGTCAACTTTTTCATTCATATGATTCAACTGAAGCTATTTAGCCACCCAACAAGCACCTCTTAAGAAGCAGACTGGGAGCTTTAGGGGTGACAACATGATTATAAAGATTTGAAAGCAAATTAAGTTGAGCTTGTCATTATTCGAACATATCAGAAACAACCAGTGACAAGTGCAAGTAGGCATGGCTGCTTCCTGAGGGGTTACAAGCCAACATGTGCCACTGCAGCTCCCCCCTCATCCCTTAACCAGTTAGCATCGACTCTGTGTCTCCTCCTTTTTGAACTTTTACTACAATTCAACTCATCTGCAGCACAAGTCACACATCCATGGCTCCTTTCATTTGAATCACCTCACATTTGGACACAATTAAAGTTAAATACAATTAAGGTAATCCTGGACTTACCTTTACACTTACTCACAAAGAATTACACCTTTGAACTTGCTGATGCTGCTTTGTGGTTAACAGTTTTATAACAAACACTCCTCCAACTGCTACTGCCAAGACAGTATTTTGCATTCTTGACCTGACCAAATCCAAACCTGCTCACAGAGCCTGTGCAGACCCCATCAATCTTAACTCAGATACTTTCAGAGACACAGCTTTGGCTGCAAACGCTCCAGAAAAACATTTGCTTACAGAAGTTGATCTTGGACAGGCCATTTTGTGGACAGAGCGGGCCGAGAATCACACAGTCACCCTCGCCGCGGTGCTTAGATGAAATACAAAATAAATAAATTTCCCAGTAAGACAGACCACCTACCACCCACGAAGGAAAAGTCTGTGCAGTGACCTGAGCCCTGTACAGTACACGTGTCTAACTCGCAACACTTGACTGACACATTGCACTGCCACATCCTCTGTAATTCATCAGAGGTTACTTAAGGTGTGACTAAAGCCCCTTGAATTTTCCGCACAACACAACCCTGAAGTCCCTGTGGAATCAATGAAGTAGTAAGGGATTAATTAATCTTGTAATGAGTATAGAACCAGCAGCCCTCTACAGAAGCTGTAACTTCCTTCTATTTCCATTGGGGCTAGTCTCGAGCCCCAAGGCTGTTAACACTGCTTTTATCCTCACATGGCTAATTACAAGTTACATATTTATATTGCAGATTTGACTTTGGTGTCTTTGGCTGCTTAATGGGAAAAAGATTTTGTTGTTTTGTGTTGTTGCATCAGTCAAGGAATTTTCCAGTAAGAATGTGTCTCATCAATGTGATTCATTCAGATGAGAAGAGCAACGAAGTGGATCTGTCTACCAGCGAAGACTGGGACGTTAAGACAATAACGAGTGCACTGAAGCTTTATCTGAGGTGAGGATCAGTGGGATAAAAGACACACACCCATATGACATTTAACAAATGTAAAACATATGAATTTGCAAAATATTAGGCAATCAAACAATTAGTCTGTTTACAGAAAATTAATTCGCAACTAATTTGATCATCTTTTAACTGTATCAGTTCTTTTTTATTCTCAAGCTAAAATGCCAAAATTCAGTCTTTTTTGCTTTCAAATATGTCCATTTAAATTGTTTGCTTTGCTCTTTGTGATTGTAAACTGAATATCTTTGGGTTTTTTGACTGCTGGCTAAATGAAACAAACAAGTCACCTCAGACTAAAATGTCTAAAATTTCTATAGACAGAATAAAAAATGTTAAAAAGATGGACCAGTTGCAAAATGAAAATAATTGTTAGTTGAAGCCTTAAAGGGACAGTTAACCCAAAAATGAAAATCAGTCGTTATCTCCTCACCCTTATGCCAGTGGAAGGTTGGGTGAGGTTTTTTAGTCCACGAAACAGTGCTGCAGTCTCACAGGAAAGGGTGATGCAGTAATCTCCCAAACACTTGTAAACAAATGGTGACCAAGTTTCAAAAACATAATAATAAAATTAACTCCTTATGCTTGTCCAAAGTAATCCAAGTGTCCCGAAGCCTCGAAATGCTAAATTGTTATGAAAAATGTCACATTTTTAGCTTCACTGTTTGCTGCAGCCTGTAGCTCCAAAGATGGGAGCGATAAGAGCTACAGGCTACGATGAACAGTGAGGCTAAAAATATGGCGTCAGTGATGTTCCTTAAAATAACTTAGCATGTCGAGGCTTCAGGACACTTGGATTATTTGGACAAGCAGTATGGAGGCATTTACGGTTTTTATTATGTTTTTATTTGTCACATTTGAAACTTGGTCACCATTCGCTTCAGTTTTTTTGGGAAATTCCAACAACACCTTTCTCCTGTGAAACTCTAGCAGTTTTTTGAGCACTAAAAAACTTCACACTACCTTTCATCGGCACAAGGGTGAGTAGATAATATCTGAATTTTCATTTTTGGTTGAACGATCCCTTTAAAACCATCAATTTCTATCCAGTAAGCATCATTTCATAACCATCCTAGAATATGGGTTTAACTCTTACTGTTTAACTCTTGCTCAAGATCAATCAAAAGACTATTTGATTGATCTTGTACATTTTGAATAATGTGACCCTGACCATATTTTGAGATGTAGGATAAGTTTCATAATTGTCTGTCCTTGTATTGATGCTTTAAACGGAGAACTAGTCCAGACTAGACACCTGTGCTTTGTTCATGATTGATCATTTTGATTCCCCTTACGAACCACAAAACTGTATTGTATGTTACATAATTTGCTATTGCATTATATCATATTCCTTCTGTACACTTGAATATAAAACACTTCAAACATGGTTGACTCTTTTTAAAAATCGCTACAGAGTTAATTATGCTATGTACTGTACCTTTGTATAATTAACTCCTTGCAAGGTCACTTTGCTTACTGCCTGTTCAAATTCACCAACTCCTTTCAGCTACACAGACAGAGTGGGTGAAGTTCAGAGGGAAAAAAAAGAAAGTGTGGTGTGGCTGCAAGAAGCTGAGGCCATTTCTCTTAAATGCCAATTTTTTTTAAAATGTGCAGTTAGAAGCAAATTGAGTTGGCTTTCCTTATTTAAATTAAGGCAAAATTGTGGTTTTGAAGTTTGGAATGATGCCTGTTTTACTCTACAAACCCAGAGAAAATACTCTCACACTTTTTTCATTTAAAGAAATTCACATTTTTAGTGTGTGATTGGTCTAGATTGTCATTCACTACAAAAACAATTTGATGAACAATTCCTTTTTTTTATTTCTCTGCTCTTTATCATGGACATTTAATGATGATAGTTAATTTTCTTTTGGGTGGGATGTGATTATTGAAAAAACAATTAGATTTAAATGTCAAATTGACAAAGCACAATATTAATTATGATCAGAATACTGTTAGTAATTGGTAGCAGTTCATAAACAAAACATTGGGTAAAGGGGAATAATATCAAAGCAACTGATGTGTTATAAAATTTTTCTCTATTTTCCCTTCTGTAACCTCAATATTCATTGTTGTTCACAGGAAATAACTGTTTTTTTTGTTTGTTTTTTATGTAATTTTAATTAGCCTCTGTTTTTGGAGTATAAGCTGGACTCACACGTAGACATGGAATAATTATCTATGGCTGTCTGTTTATAGTTAGACTGTCATCCATCAACATTTATTCTGATAAGTCTGTTAATGACAAGTCAAGAGGGTTGTGGTTGTTTTGCAGTGGGCTGATTGTAAGCTTTGACTATTTCAAAGAAAGAGTTTGATGTAATAAGCTGTGGGTTGTGGGACTCTGACACACTCACAGTTTCAACGGCCAAAGTAAGCAGAGCTTTACTGTGTTTAGCCAGGGAGTGCTTACCGCAACATTTAGTAAATTTTAAACACAGTTTAGGATAACATAGTGAATTCATGTTGTCTGCTATATTAAACTGTTCTGGGTGTTGCTCTGACTCGTCTTGTACTTTGTGTCTGGCTTGCTGGAATAAAGCAGGGTCAATCTCCTCAGTTTCCTCTGAGGCTAAGTACCTTTGGCCACTAGCCAGCTGCAGTGTGAAAGTACCTTCAGATGAACTTGGTTATCTCAATGCCTGCGCCATCTAATTCCATCCCCTGGCCTGGCCACATTAATCATTGCTGTGTGCAGACCCTATAAAACAGTGTGCAGGCTATTTCTGTCCCCCCTCGCTCACTTCAACTCTCACTCCTCCATCCACCCCCACACCCCTCTTCTCTCTTTCTTTCTCCATCTCACTGAAGGAGCCTTCCTGAGCCGTTGATGACCTATGGACTTTACAAAGAGTTTATTAGCCCTGCGAGTAAGTTTGACCTCCTCTTACACTACCACTTAATTTAAATACAGACCAGAAGCAAACAACAGAGTCTGAAACGGACATTTAATCAGTTTAAGCACCAGACTCCTGTGGTTTCTTCTACTTCATTGAGTTATTGAAACCATGCAGTCAGGTGAACAATATTTAGATTACTTTTTAAAAACTTTTTACCAGTTCTTTTAAGTTGGAAAGTCAGTTCATCGACCCTCTATAGTAAAGGATTCATTAGGGCGCACTCACTCTAGGCTCTGCGCTGTGCCCTGGCACAGTTGGAAGAGTCACGGTACGGATGCACATGCACAAGCACATGCAGACAACAGCATACACAGTCTGGATAAGGAGCAGTGGTAAAATCCGCAGCTGTCTTTTGACTAGAGAACAACTGAACAATGTCAATACAAGATGAAAAAAATGACAGTTCA
>JAQFJB010000019.1:3984388-3994488 GCA_029874875.1 Naso minor
ATATAGGAAGTACCCTATCCCTGGGGTACCTGACTAACCCCACCATGCAGGTACAGTTATTTGGAAACAGTTGGCTCGGCATAAGGCTATAACCTTCAACTGAAGTTGGCGTGTGTGCATGTCCTGCAGGGGAAGGAAGCAAAGCCAGAATTTCACACTAGTATCTGAAATGGTTTCAGAGATGTTATAAATGTGAGTTGTCACCAATGTTTTTGTCTTCAAAGGCATCCTTTGAAGCTATTTAAACTGTCTCTCTGCAGCTGCACTGCATATCACCATGTTTTAAGTGTGAAATCTCTTCACCTGACTGTATAACTTTCTTTTTAAAAAAAAAAAAATAAAGTTTTGTTCTCCACTTTTTTGACCTCCTAAGGTAAAGTTTCATCTAAAGTTATCTGATTTCATAGTTGATCTCAATGACATTTAGTGAAGTGTATCATTCCTTATGGTGAAATGTTATTAATGTGTTGCTAATATAATACAACAGACAGTAGAGAAATGAAGAGCTTAAAAGCTGTTGTTGGAATTGATCAGGATAGATTTGCCAGTGGCGTGTGTGCGACTTTTTAAAAAAGGTCTAATTTTTGATTCCGATTGTTGCACGCAGTGTAGGGAACTATAGGCCAAACTACATGCAGAGCAAGATAATGTCTGAATTTAAGAGTACTGGATAGGATTTGCTTCAGCCTGCTGTTGTTGGCAGCATTCTAAAATGTCAGAAGATGTGCTAAAATCCCCTGTTTTTGTTTGTGGTTTTATCTTAAAATACAGTGACTGCTCTATATATTCACACTTTCAGTGATGGGGAAAAGCAATTACAAGAGTGTTCTGTTTTAAATGCAAAAAAACTACAAGTAATATACAGAAAGGAAAAAAAGCTGAAGAGATGGTTCAAAGTTATCCATTGAGTGAGCAACATCTCAATCTAGCACTTGAGCCATTCTGGACGTTTGACATGCTTGCTTATTGTGAGTTGATTTATTAAAGGATAAAAGGGTTTCCTGCGGTGCAGAGGGGGGCTGCCTTGCCTAAAGCCACTGCTTCACTATTAACATCATAAAAACAATCAGTTTTTTTAGGAAATGAAACATTAACCTCTAGAGGAAAAGGGCAGTGGAGCAATTTACACAACAAATGTCCTATAGTTAATGAGTGCAGCTTTTGTTTAAGCTATTATCTACTTACTGAAATGCTTACAAGATGAGATGTTTAAAACTTGACTGCCACCTCAGTTTGCCTGGGCAAAACCTTGACCATGTGATGAGTGTTTTTCAGATGGAAACCAAAGTTGGCTTCAGTTTCTTATTTGCTCATATAATTGATTTCTCACCTCTCTTTCTAAATGACATTATATTACAGATCTAGTACTGTACAGTTTACCCATGTTTGTGTTTTGTTTGTTTATATTTATTGTTTTCCTAGGATGGGGAAGGAATGACCCACCCTTCTTTACCTCTGAGTTGTACTTGTTGCCTAAATTGGCTGGATTGGTAAGGCTTAAGCATGAAGAGTTAGATTAGTTAAAGTTGG
The DNA here is from genome assembly GCA_029874875.1 of Naso minor. NCBI lineage: Eukaryota > Metazoa > Chordata > Actinopteri > Acanthuriformes > Acanthuridae > Naso > Naso minor. Next base: position 3,985,919 of record JAQFJB010000019.1, read on the forward strand.
CATAAGGATATTAGGCCATGTAGAGGCAGAGTAGAGTGGGTCATTCCTTTGTGTCCCAGGCAAAACAGTTTCGCAGGGAAGGATGCTGTTGAGTGAAGGAGAGAAAAGAAAAAAAGCACAACTATAAATGACATGCAGTAGAGACTCTGAATGGAATTGGTGTAAATAAATTAGATAAATAACCAAAGCAAATTTTGTTTATTTAATTAAATTGTACCATACCTTTAGACCTGATCTATATGAAAAATGGCCTTAGATACTGTAACTTCTGTTTTAATTTGGCGCTATATAAATAAAATTAACTTGACTAGACTTTACTGGAATTACTATGGGCAAGTTGGGGGGGGGGGGCTCCCAAGGCAATGATAGGAAAAAAATTCTCTTTTCTATTCTTCAGTGGCTCTTTGTTAAATCTTAACAAGAACATCAAAACTGAGGTTACCTAAGTCTTTTTTCTTACTTAAAACAGTCTTAGTCTGTCCTAAAACAAATTTAACATCAGTGAGGTTGAGTTGGACTAAGTCATGTATAATGTGAATTGTTATGTTCCTCAGTGTGGTGGCTCACAGTAAAGTCAATCTGATGACCGTGGCCAACCTCGGCGTGGTGTTTGGTCCCACATTAATGAGGCCGCAGGAGGAGACTGTTGCTGCCATCATGGATCTTAAGTTCCAGAACATTGTGGTGGAGATCCTCATCGAACACCATGAAAAGGTAATGCTCCAAACTGGGATTTGCTACACATGCGTTGCAGGACCGACTGTGCACTCAAAAAGCAATACTCTTGTGAGCGCTCCATGAAATTTCAAAGCCACTCAGCACTGTATCTTCCAGCAGAAGCAATTAGTACTACATCTATTAGAATGGAGAAAAAGTCTTTTTATTGCATTATGTTCCGTTTCTCATAGAATGTTTTTGTTTATTCACATCTCTGCTGCTCAGACTGTAGTTGGCTGAGTCATTCAGTTCAGTCACTGCAATGTTTAGTGTTTGATTGTGTTTCCACTTGCTGTCCAGAACTATATTTACTAAAAGCTAGGAATGCTAGGCAACACAAGGTAGAACGATAGCACTAAGTGAAATTTGAATCAGGTCACGTGACTACAGGCAAGCTACAGGCAGCACCGCTGTGTTTACCAACCTGGGTGGCTTGTAATTACTTACTGAAGGGTAATAAATGTGCAAGTGCAGCAAAAAGATGTTTGTAAGTCCTGGTTTCTTGGCATTGAGCGCTTTCTTGCTGTAGTTTTGAAATTTTCCCCTTTGCTCTTAAGTTTTGATTTGGCAGTTTCTGCTGGCACATACTGTGCCGTACCTGACACCTGAATTTCATTCAGGCAGAGTTGGAATCTTAATGCAATCCACCTTAAAGGCAGCTTCTTTGTGCAAATGTGGCAGAGACAGTGCGTTATCTTAAGTTAGATTTATGTGTATTGTATTTATTGCTTGCATTGCAAAATAATGAGCAGGAATGAAGTCCTCAGATAATGAAACATGATTAACTTAAACCCTTTATCCAGTTGTTTAAGTTCAGAGGTATTGGACTGCAGTTTAATACCCAGTTTATTTTTCATCTGGCCAATAGGGGGAGCCCCAAGTGCTCATACCAGAGTTAAATTTCTGGTATTATCTTCATTTGATTATTGACTATTCAGTAGAATATTATACACATTTTATTATATTTGGGGAGGTTCTTTGCCTGCTTAAATACATTTGTTTTGGTTAGGAGTTGTTTCATAACCTGTAGTTTATGGGATCATGTAATCTGCCCAGAATGTCAGTAACCAGTTTCAATCCTCAAAGGGGGATAATTGTGTGTAAAAAGAGAAAAATGTTTGAGATTAGTTTTCTAATCTGCATGGAATAGCACGGCACTCTGGGTAGAATCAGATAAAACCAGGAGCTTGTAGTGACTTTATTTTTTCTCCAGCTTCATTAAATGGAAGATGATGTGTGCTGTGACTAATGTCTCCACCCAAGCTCACAAATCTAAAATGGGGTGTGAGAGAATCCAGAGGGGTGTACAAGTGCGCTAAAACAACACCAGAAGTACAGCGTCTACTGTTGAGACTACCCAGAGGTACCGAGCAAGCACCGTCCAGGTGATAAAGGATGTAGTTTTAGAATGCAGCAGGAGCATTTTTGGAAAGTACAGCATGTTAAGGCTGGGGAAAAGTTGAGCAGACAGACAGACAGGCATTAACTTTCTCACAGCTTAGTCCCACTCTAGACTGTTGATACCCCCAGATACCAACAGTAGACTCTGTTTTACATTCACCTCCATCTGCAGAGAGAGGCGAGAGGGAGGCAGCAGAAACTCTCAGCCATATCAGATTTCTCACTTTTTCTATCTGCCTTTCTCCTACAAACTTTCTCTCTTATGCCCCCTCCTCTGTGTCTGCCTCTCCCGTTCACACTCTAGCTCACTTTTTCTGCCACTTTCTCTCTGTCTCACTCTCTCTTCTCCCTTCCCTACCTCCCTCCTTTCCTCGTCTGTGATCCTTTTCAGAGGCTCTGCTGAGACTTCCTCTCCTCTGCAGAGCCCTATTCTCTTTTAACTCCACATCTGAAGTTTATATGTAAACATGGGCCGGTGTAAACAGGCTGCGCCAGTTGGCCAGCCCTTTTCGAGTCCAAACCCTGCTTATTTTACCATGGACTCCTTCACAGAGTGGGTCAGTTTCTTTGAGGAGAAATGTCACCTTAGCTTAGACACAGATTTCTGGACAGGATGTGATTACGTTACATGTGGAACTGGTCTTGTTTATTTTGGCACAAAGAAAATCTTTTCGCATGCAGTTTTTAGGGTCCAATCAATGAGCTGCTCAGCTTTCCCGAAGAGCACATGCCGTGGCTACAAATGGCCTCTTCCATTCATCTCCAACTATATAAAGCCTTTCAAAACCCGTTCACTGAGTGAGGTCAGTTCAGGACATGCTGCTGTTGCCGCTGCTGCTCAACACTCTGCGAGTATCTGCACTGTGACTTTTAGTCTTAGTAGAGACTCATTCACATTGTGTATTCAGATCTTTGCAGATGCTCCCGAGTCATGCCCTCTTTCACCTGCTGCCCCAGTATTCTCTGCTCCCACAAGGCAGTCTAAGAAGATGAGTCGACAGAATCGGCCCTTGGCTGTCTACAATCCACAAGCCCTAGACATTCAGAATGGTAAGAGACATACACATACAGTATGCACCTGTGTATTTAATTATAAATGCTCATAAAGAAATACAGTAGTATTAGGACTGTGCCAAATGTCATTTTTTTGTCATTAGGAGCATTTCAAGGTTTTTGAACGCAGTTTGGAATATGTGTTGTCGTGTTCTACGATGTCATCCCCAGCCTTTGCCCAAAAAAGGTTGATATTTAACTTGTGTTACACACAGGAGTTTGACAGCTGGATCATTTAAAGGTTGAAGTGTATGTAAAAATATTTTTTAATCTCAAAAGTTTAAAAAATAAACTGTGCTCTGCTTCGCCAGTGAGCTGCTCCAGCTAGAGCAAAATTGTGTAACTACAGTCGTTCATTTAAAGAGCCTAAAAGGTGTCAGCGATGTATTTTTTCAAGAATTTCAGCGATGTATTGGTTATTACTTGATTACATTGAGTAATAATGTGCGTGAAATATTAGTGTTCACAAGTGAACAGGACAGACACCATCTTTTACTCTGTATAATGTCTTTGAGAAGTAAAAAGAACAGTTTTTTATATGTGTAATAGCCTCATCATCAGCATAAATTGACTCATAAGTAGTTTACTGTGCTGGTGTTTTGGTCTAAATTAGTGTTTATCAAGTGGCATATTCACTCCATAGATGCTGTTTTCGATTGATGCGGACAATTCCATAGAAATTGCTAGGATCGAGTAGCATAACTTTTCACACAAGGATTAAAGAAATGTATGGAATGAAGAATTTTATTTATGTTAGTTCGGTTATTATGTCAGTCCAACATCAAAATACTGCTGTAATATTCTGTTATGTGCTATATTAAAGCTAGTCTGCACATTAAATTATTGAGGACCAGACACTTAGTGTTTATTTTGTATAGTGTGTATTATTTGCTGCTTGCCAAAGTGTCTTTTTGTGATACTACCAATGGGGGGTGCCGTAGTCTGACATTTTAAAATTCCACAAATCATAGAAGTTTACCACTACTATATTTATACAACAAATTTAGGGGTATTAAAGCTGATGTAGGCCGCTTATTTTTGGTATCATCAGGCGAAAATTCCATCATAAAACTTTGAGCATATTGTAATTCAGGTGGTCTGAAAGAACACTAGACATCTGCACCTCTCCTTGGCTCTGAATCGGCCAATCATGGATCATTTCAGAGAGCTCGTGTCTCCAGTGGCTGCTCAACGGTGCGCTTCTCAGCAATCGGTGACATCGCTACGAGCTGATTGGCTGTTGAAACGAGTGATGTGCCTTCAGTTCTAAAACTGGCCTCAGGCGACTTGACAAGCTCAGTTACAGGCGACACCGTCAGCCAGCTTGAATCGAGCTGAGACGGACCAGTTTACACCGATGCATCTTTCCCTGCAACTGTTCCGTCTCATTGTGAATCTTTGGTGCAAACTGACCTTAAAAGAGAGCGACAACAAACGAAATAAAATGCGAGCTGGAGCAAAAACGGGGAGGGGAGGGTGCAGCGGAGTTGCTTCCTCAGGAGTCTCATGCTAGGGCTAGCTTTTTCCAGACATTTCCAGGCATTGCCTAACCCCAGCTTTAAGGGGTTTATTTTGCATCACAAATAAGAAACATTTGTGCGTTGATTATCATTATATACTCAGTTCAGTTCAGTTTATCAAGAACACCTAATTGACACCAAAGACAATAGGCTAAATAAAAAACGTCCTAGATAATTGTCATATAGTTAAAACAAAAACTGAACATCATAACCTTCATGAAGGTTGTTTTGTTGTATTCGACAGCATTACTGTAGTTTTTGCTTCAGTAGGTGTAACTAATGTAGAGCAAACAGAGCGAATTTAACCATGATCCCTGCTGACTCTGAATTCATTCATTCACTAACTTTTTCTATCATGGTTAGTTTGTCTGTTCCCCGGTAATCACAAAGAACCACAGCTGCTGTCTACAGATGACACACTGAACTCAGTCACCTCCTCTCTGTTCACACTGTGTGGAGCAATTGGCCTCTGTGGCTTTGTGTGTGCCCTTGTTTACTTTTAAATGCTTAAAATTCACTTCAGCTTTCCCCGATTGTTGAAGAAATGGAAGCCAGTGATAGGGGCCCTCTGCTGTACATCAGGTGAGCTGATCACCTGGCCTGGTGACCCAAACAACCTAGCTTCAGAAATTCAGATCCAAGGCCAGCCAAATCCTCTTCCATCCATAATACAATAGCAATCCAAATCTGCTTACCAGATTGTCTCTCTTTACCTCCCTCGCGCCAGCTTTTACCATGGGGTATTTTAATATCATGGCTGAAAAGCGTAATCCATCTTTAACCTTTGTGTCTGTAATATGGGTCCCACATAATGGTTTTAAAGTAAGTTGTCTCAGTATTTAGTGGGTAAAAGCAAATTTAATAACAATGAAGAAGGTAAGAGAGAGTAGTGGTTATGTATGCATGAGAGTCTAATATACCTGACGTGACAGCCTGTACAGGAAAGTGGATTAACCAGTTTTTCCTCCAGGAAGCCTGTGAACGGTGCAGACACATCATGTATGATCAGAATATGATTTTAGATCAGTCGTATATTTGTGATTGATTTAATTAATCATGGAAGAACTGATAACTTCTATGCCTCTGGCAGGATGTTTTCGAGCTGTCTGTCCCATTCTCTCAGTCATGATATCTCAGGACTATCTTAAGGGAGTCTCTTCCAATTTGGCACAAATAATAAGTTGGATTCATGAATTATCTGACTAGGCTTTGTTGGTTAAAGGTTAAAGGTCAAGGGTCAGGGTTGCTGTGACCTCACATCCGTCCCACTCTGGCGAGTGTGATGGAAGAATTTCATTACATCTGGCAAAGCATCCACTCAGACTCAAAGACGAATTGATTAGAATTTGGTTGTCAGGTCAAGGTCACTGTGACCTCGCAAAATGCATTTCTGGCTTTAAGTCAAGAATTCATATCAGGACTCTAGATGAACTTTTTCCATTAGTAGCACTGGTGCTCGCTTCTGCAAACTTCAGGAGCATGAGCACAAACATGAAAAGCACCACTTAAATCAACATGCAACACCACACAGTTGTGTCTTTTTCTTTTAACTGTCAGTCAAAAAAAAAATAGACTAAACAAAACAGCAATTCCTTTTTTATTTTTAATAAAGCCACAATCGTAATCAAATATGGACTTCATGTCTAAGTGCTGTTTTCTCATGAAAAGAGAAGAAATGCTCCAGACGAACTCTGGTGGATGTCTCTAGTGTTTCTCACTAGTGTGTCAGGTTCCTTTCTATGACTTCAAAAATGTATTGTAAGCAATACAAACTGGGTTGTAATCTTGTCTGTTTTGACAGCAGTTTGCGTTATAAATTCCCTTGTTGATGCAGCATTTCTTTATGTATTGATAAATAATTTAGCTGTTTTATCAGACAGACTATCATCAGTTCGCTGGAATGGGCTGAATTCTTCACGATAGCATAAAATTAATGAAATAATGTAATTATTCATAACATACACACCTTTTTTTTTTTTCATGTAAGTGTCAGCAGTGGGTGATAGTTCCATCCTGACAACAGATGAGACATCAATGGGCAGCAATGAGTCTGTGTCGTCCCAGTCATCGTCAGCCTCTGCCTCAGAGGTGCCTACGGAGAAGAGCGACCACAACCCAGTTAGCGCCAGCCTCAGCTCAGGCAGCAACTCCAAGTGAGTGGTTCCCTATGCTTGAGTCCCAAATCATTATGCAACTGCAGTTACTGGTTTTGAGTAAAGGTCTTTAAGCCCATCAGGATCTGACCTGCCCCTTGCATTGTGCCCGTATATATCCGCAGAGCAGAAATTGTGTAAAATAATGTTAGATTGATTATATTATAAATGTCATCCATATGCTTGTAATTCGTGTGCATTACATGCTTTTTATTCGTACATGGATATTATTCACATGCATTACACATGAATGTTCAGTTACTACTGCAGAGCATGGGGAAGAATTTGGAGTGTTGGCAGTTCCTGCAAATTCCAAATGCTTCTAGAAAAGCTGCATTTCAAAAAAGTGTTGATATGTTTACCAATATAAACAACAAACCATTTGGTCAAGGTAGGCCGTTAACTTATTTTCTGCAGGATTATGTATTCTCTACTGCATTATGCTTCTCTGTAATGGACCGTCAGAAACTTAAAGTGATATTAGTGTCAGGCTCAGGCTAAAAAATATCAAACTTGTGGGGCAGGGACTGAAGTGTTTGGTCCATGCCGCGCTTTCATCGCCAAGTAAGTATATCAAAAATAAACAAAGTCATATCTCATAAATTGTAACATTTAAATGTGGACCGGGGGCTTAAATGTGTGCTTAAAATTATTTAAATGCACTTTATATGTTGAGTCTTTTGTCAGGTGCATCAAAACAATTATATTTACAGGTGAACTGTCTAGACTAGCAACAGTGTTTTTAAGCAGGTTGTAATTAACTGGTCTTTGCTCACAAAACACGGTTGTTTGCTTGATAATCAGATTGAGTTTCCATTTCCTTTCACTTCATTAACTCAATGTGTGAAAAGATGAACTTCTCGAAGATGTGAGAAATTCACGGGATTAGAACCAAGCTACACAGTTGTGACTTCAAACTAGAGCACTTGGGAAACTGAAGTAATGGTATTAAATATTGAAGTGCGAATAACATAATGTAAGCCATTATTTATTTTAGGATCATTACTTTTTATGTGGTTGCAGTCTTACATGGCATTATTGTGATGATATTGGTGACAGCAGTAATGTTAAAAGTATCATTAGTATAATGGAGGCAGAAATCTTTGAAAATTGTTGTATCCAGTCAATGCTTGGCTCAATCGGACCATTTCTATCCTTGTTACTTTTAAATTTAGATCTTTATTGATAGTAAACATGCCATACACATCAATTTAACTTAACTGCAGTGCATTGTGTGGTTATGACACAGTGCTGTCTTTTCTGCTCTACTGTAGTTGAGAGTTATTGAACCCCATGCACTTGGGTGTAAGCAAGCAGAAACCATGTCATTATTTAACATCAGTCGTTAATATTTGATATTGGACATGGACTTACACGGAATAAGCATCTCAGCTGTTACCTGAATCATTTTCGGTAACCTGTGACGGGCACGAGTCTCCTTTTTTTTTGAAGTTGCATAATGCTAAATGATATATGAGAGTATCAAAAATAAAACAATAGATGAGTCTATGGTGAAATAAACTTTCAGTGTCCGCCTTGATGTTTATGCTGTTAGTCAAATGTCAGCCATATGTCTCTGTCTCTTGTCTTAAGGCTGGATGGAAAATGCTGCAATAGTTGAAGCTTCGCCTCTCTCCGGCTTTTCCTTTTTGTCCTCCCTCTCTCTGCTAAGTCCTTGGTCCTTTTTGTTGTTTCCAGCCCATGACTTGTCTTGAATGCTGATGTG
>JAQFJB010000019.1:4024585-4040245 GCA_029874875.1 Naso minor
CATCATGGAATCTAAGTGTAACTACTGAACTGACAGCAGCAGCTCACGGGGTGTTGCTTATAGTGCTTTCAGTCTAAAACTGAGCAACCTAGTCGAGCACATCCTGTGTCTGAGGCTGCAGGGCTTTTCAGTGTACTTTGGCACCAAGTGGCAACATGGTGAGACCCTCTTTACTGTGATGGATGTATTCTATTTATCCTTGACAATAAAAAAAAACAACAACACAGAACAGCCTGCATTTACAGTATGGAAAAATGAGGACTCCACCTCTCTCTGCAATTGCCTACACTGCATGTTGCTGCACAGATACAGGCCATATCAAGTATATGTCCATGCAACACATTACCAAGAATGATAATCTAACAGAGAATCTAACTCAGTCTCAAAAAGGCCAGGTCGTGGGTGCCAACAGGCCGGTACGAGCACTGCAAACACGCGTTTGGTGGATTTAAGTGAACACAAGACACCCCAACAATACGTTTCCTCTGTGAGAGGCAGTCACTTGTTTTAAAAGTGTCGCACATAAACACAAAGAAGATTTCATCATACAATTAGTAATTTGTGCTTGAGGGAAGGATTGGTACAACCTGCAGATATGTTACAGAAAAAAGCAGCAGGTGCAGGCGGCTGTATGTATTTAATAAAAAGTAGCCTGTTGCCTACCTGTGCTCAGGAGCAGAAGGACTTTCATGGAGAGAAACTCGTCGTAGGTTAGCTGCAGTCGAAGAAACTCCTGGCTCACCTGCCTCATGCCCAGACACAGGTCGTACATGGCTGACTGCTGCATGCGGTCCCTGAAGAGAGAAAAAAGAGAGGGAGGACAGCAAAAACCGTTTACACTTGACAAGAAATAGTATTTCTTTCTGAGCTCTTGTATTTGATTTTAATAGTTGCATTCAGTCCTCAGCACTCAGTCATTTATTCATTTGTTTATCCAAAACTTCTGATTTTACGTCACAAAATTATTTCCTAACTCCTTTCCTACCATAGTAGTTCACCCCAGTGAGGTAATATTTCCACTCAGTGCAGAGGAGGATCCTGCTGGTCTGGACTAAGAGCAGAATACCAAATCCCTCCAGACTGCAGAGCACTGCCTGCGTACAGTATCACAGCACAGATGCACCACATTTCTAAGGCTGTGGCAGGCTATGAAAGACCCCATATCTAACCTTGGTCACCATAGAAACACTCATAAGAAGCATGTGTAATTTCCTTAGATTTTTGTTTGAAAAAAATGACACACATGATCATATGTTCACTACACAGAGATGTACATGTTTACTAAACAGGTCCATAACCCCAATTATGTGTCAAAAAAACATCAGTAAGTGCAAGCACCAACTGAGATTTCCCATCCTGCCAAACACTTTATAAGTCCTATTCTCCATCACATACATTTTATCAGGAAAATAATCTTGGTTACGTCACAGGGTTCACAAAAACAGGAAAGAAACATTAGAAAGGATAAAGCATGAGCCAATCAGAAATGTGCTCTGCAGATGCCAAAGATTCAAGGAAATCTCTGGCTTTAGACGCCACTTCTCTTTGCTATAAATCAACATCACATTGAGACTCCAGTAATGAAATGCAAGTGGTGGTGGCTTGACTTGAAAGAGGCTGGAGTTTTACCCACAATACAGTGAAATCATCATTGCATATGCAGCAAGGGTGGAGGCTTCGCTTTGATAACAACTAGACTAAACATTTTGCAAAGGAGACCAGCAGCAGCTGACTGGAAAGAGGGGTGTACAGTGGTGCCATTAAAGCATAAATAGAGCAAATAGCAAATAGCAATATTTCAGTACAGCTGTGTCTGTCTGCCTAAACAACTGATAAACTGTGACAACATCTGGGAGAGAAGCAGACCTGTTTCCCTGCTGAGCAACACGGTGTATGTGAGAAGTTTCACGAAGCGAAATATCACATCATTTGATACAACTTTGGGCTGAAGTTTCCTGAGTCTCCACACGTTTTCTCTCTCTCTCCTCTCTCTCTCTCTCTCTCCTCTCTTGCACTCTATTCCTGAAATCAATTTTGCTGAATCACTGCCCAAAATGAGCTGCTGGTTTTCGGGAGGAGAGAAAAAAAATTGGCAGCAAGGTCTCTTCTTCCTCCTTCTCTCTCTGTCTTTGACATCTTTCTATATCTGCAGTCGCGGTCTCACTCTGTTTCTCTGTCTTTCTTTCACAGTCACTCAGTCTCTTTCTCTGTTTCTACAGTGAGAGATTCAGAACGGAGCAGGAAACTGAGGAGAAAAAGAAGGTTTAGATTCACCTTTGGCTGGAGGAAGCCAACAAAATTTGTTTGTCCAAGCAAATCCCTTAAAATTTGGATGTGGCCATTATCATAGCCTTTACACATAAGTGAATGCCCAGAACTTTAAAGGAAATAACTTTAGTTCAAAGCATCATTTAAAACATTAACTTCGGAATTTTAAATCACGATGAGGCTACTGTGCGTATTGCATGGCTTTGAGTGTTGTCTGAGATGTCTGTCCTGAAAGGTGTTTTTTTTTAGACTTTTTAGCTAAAAACAAATATTTATCTTCACTTTAGCCTACAAATGATCTAGCAGTCAAACTTGGGCAACTAACAAGAGGCGAGAATTGGGGGTTGGGGGGGTTAAAAAATTACAAGATATGGTGAACGACATTCAAAGCTTCATTCAAAAACCTCAACAGAAACTCAGGATGTCAAAAAAATGACATTTGCTACAGCCCCGCTGGAAGCATTTAGCACAAATCCAAGACTAAATTACACATATTATGCAAGTTCACTCTGTCTTTAGTATAAAAAGCATATCTGTCTGTGTAATATTTACTCTCAATCAGTGAGCTGAGAGAGCACACCACCTAGTCAATAAATGCTTTAATGCTCTGGGTCAATATGCACTAAGTAGCTATGGAAACAAGTCTGTACTATCCAGCCCCTAAAGAGCGAGTAGAAAATTGCAGAACAAATTTTGTCCTCATTTTTCATAACAGAAATAGGAATCAATATTCTAATAACTGATGAGTAAACCTCTGTTAGTAAATACCATCCAAGCAATATTCCTCAACCTGATAACAGGCTTGAAACTACACATCGGGGATGTCAGGGACATCTAGGCTGCACTGACAGAGCAGCAAGCATGTGACCAAAATCCAGGCCACCACCATCTCCAGCCGGGCTCCATCTCATCTGTTCTGTCAGGCTGAATTGCAGACCCATCTGTCAATGGGACAGGCCTGCTGTAAATGCATCACATGTGAAAGCCACAGCATCATTGACAGTAAAAAGATGTCTCGATATATTAACAAAGGATACATATTCACTGATGACAAATATTTATCTCTGTTAAAATTCATTCAGAACTGAACTTGCCAGACGACGCAAACTATTGAGTTTCTGTTACAGAATTAGATTTTCTTCAAAAGCTTTTGCCATTTCGCAGGAGGAAATGATTATTAATAAACTGTGATCCACTTCGCACTAAATTGATTAAAGGATCATGGGTTCTCTGTCGTGGCAAACTAATGCTTTACCAACTGTGCTAAGCTATAAGTGATACAAAGCATACTCACAGAGTCTGATACCATGTTGCACAATAGCACTTGCACTGCTGTTTGTTTTTTTATTTATTTATTTGGGACAAACTGACCCGTTGACATTGACTTACACAAGCTATTAGTTGGAGCTTTTAAAGCTGCCCCTCACTGACCCTGTCCTGCTACAATAGGCTGTCTACAGAGGTTGCAACTCTCATTTTTGATTTTTCTCAAAACATTAAATTCATCATCAGCCACAAACTAAAGCTCCAGTGAGAAAAGGCCCACTTTGACTCCACGTGCTCTCCCATTCAAACAAGAACACAGATCAAGTGAGCCATTGCTTGGCCTTGCCATTCTGTGATTGTCTGGGCTTGACGTTATTAAGGAGCCATCAAATAAGTGCAAATGTATTTACTTGTCAAGTGCCAGAAATTGGGTGCCAGATTATGACCTAAGTTCTACATGACAACCTAAAAGTAATGACATTACTACAAAAGCTCATTTTATTGCCTTGACTTGTCTTCAGGTATGTTAATAAAACATTTAAGGTATAGCAGCAGAAAAATACACTCCTAACTCTTTAAACCTGACCATTAAAAAGGATTTTTATGCATAAATTTACATCTGATGAGCTGCTATAAATAGCAGAAGTTAAAGAACACTAGCACTCAACACCCAGCTGTTCAACCAATTACTGTATCTAGTATTTACTTATTATATGTGCAGATAAGAAAATAAAGCAAATTTTTTCTGTCTCACATCTGGAATACATGCTTTTGTTTGGGATTTTTTAAAGGACATCATCCAACATCAAATGTATGTTATGTCTCAGTGTGTCTCAGTGCTAACATTTCAGCGTGTGCACACAGGCACATGTGAGGTTTGATCAAAAACATTAGAGGCTGTTCCTGCTGGACATGAAAGGAGTGTTGCACAGTAATGTGCATGTAGCAGGTGCAAAATATAACTTGTTGAGTAATTTTTTTAAGTTTCATAATTTGATCATAATTGGCACCTGAGTTAAACATGTTTTTGTGACCACTGGTACATGAACATTTGCGATTTCACAACAGACAATAAGCTTCGGTCTACGGGGACGACCCTGTGACCAAACTTTATTTTTAGGAAAGACAGAAGTCGCAGGAGGATAAATCTGAGAAGCAGGGCGGTGAGGATGTGTTGTTGAGAAGAACTGAGCATTTCCAATGCACTCTGAGTGGGCGTGTTAGCGTGCTGGAGTGCCCAGTTGCCAGCGAGTTTCAGGTCTAAGCCTGATGTTCTCCCTCAAGTTCCTCAGTGTCTCAGCAGCATTTAGCATTAACAGTCTGACAGTGGAACGAACTCACAGTGCACAACCCTGCGAATGTCATAAGAAAGCCACCATCGTGCCCTTGGTTGTGCTTCTGACCTGAAGCACCTTCTTCAGTCTTGGAGCCTGCAAGCTCTTCAAATGCAAAACCTGCTTTTTGGCCTCTGTGTCGTAGCCATGGACATAACTCTTATCAGGGATGATGCATGACATGAAGCTACGATCATCTTGAGCAGGTTGACAGAGTTCCTGGCAGACTCAAATACAGTGCTGCTTCTGCTCAGGAGTCAGGACATCACAAATGGTCATGTACCAGTGGTCACCAAAACGGCTGTAGCTCACGTGCTGATGATAACCAAGCAATGTGACTTAGAATACTTCAAAAAGTTATTGCTTGCACCTGCTCTACTCAGGTAGAACAGAAACGGCCTCGGAAGGTTCTGATCACAGTCCATGTGTTTGTGGTACACTGCAGATATGGAAGTGTGGACCTACTCGTTAAAGATGAGGTCAGGGGCGAAGTAGAGCATCTGTGCATTGGTGTGTTTGTAGGAGCGCCAGCTGAGGCAAAAGGAGGACAGACACATCCATGAGTACTGGATCAGGGTGATTTGGTCCTCAATGGGCAGACCCCGGAAACCTAACAACACAAAAGACAAACATGGCAGACACCGACAAGCTGATCAGAAGAAAGCTGACAACACTCAGACATCAAATGAATGTGTTTGAACTGAAGCACCAACACCAACTGAGTGATTAATACAGCTGATTACAAGCATGTGTTCACCTGTTCAACTCCTGTGCACTCAGCTCCACTTATCTTTGCAGCGTTTATTTTTATTTATGTGCCAAAAACAACTGGAAAGTATTCACCCATTTTGCTTTATGCAAATCCCACACTGCCTCCATTTATTGGCATGTTGTCTATGAAACTCTAAAAAAAGTGTCAAATAGGAGGGTCGCCAATCTCTCAATCAAACTCTGATGAGAAACTCTTTCTCGCGCAAGGCATGTGTGCCAACTGAGGACACACAAGTGACTCATCGATAATTAGGTTTTATTTTAGTCAACATGCATGTCATTCTACACAATGCAACAACTTCTATATTTAAAATAAATATATATTTGTATAAAAGGTACAGCACATGCATGGCTTAACACTGTAAACTACAGAGCACAGGGCTGGTTGGTAATTAAAACCTGGACTAAGTGGGATACTCAGCTACGAGGGCACCCCACATTTACAGAGGCTGTGTCCTCACTGCAGTTGCCTTAGGTTCGATTCCACCCTGTGACCCTTTGCTGCTTGTCATCCCCCCCCGCCCATTTCCTGTCCACTCTTCAGCTGTCCTATCAAATAAAGGCACAATAGGTCCAAAAACTATCTAGAAAAAAACCCCTGCACTAAGTTTGATGTTTGAAATTTTAAAGTAACTTTGAAACATTACAAAAGTATATTCTAAAGCTGCATCTGCAAACATATCATTGGTACTGACAGTACTGTGCCATGTTGCCCTGTGTGTCAGCCCTGCCACTTCCAAATGTAAGCTGAATGCAGGCAGTGGCGTATCTGAAAGTCGAAGGTACTCATTTTGACCCCTCCGTCTGGCTCCCCTTCTATTTATACGTCCGGATATGGCAAGCAGACACCGTAGAGGTATCAAATATTTGCAATACAGCAAATTAAACAGCCTCAAAGAGCTACCTGTGGGGCATCTTTCAATATATCCTCCACTGACTGGCATTTTAGGAACATGTTCATCCTTTTCAAAACTTTTTTTTTCCTGTGCTGTGATTTATAGGTAAAAATGAATGAGACAGGCATGAGATTTTCTGTTCGACACAAAATCTGACAGCAATGATGTAAATGAGTGCCGTTTGGAAAACCTAATCTTGATTCAATTAAATGGTAAAATAGGATTCTCCCTCTAATCTTGTTGAAGCTTTACAGGATCATTTCCTGACCTGATATTTAAAAGTAAAATTGTGTACTCTGGCAGAAATAGCAGTGAGGCATTCTCAAAATCTGGAGATCAAAATTGAGAATGTATGAATGTTTTCTTTTTTCTTTTCTTTTTTTTTCAAAGTCCATAATTAAAGTGACAACTCCTGCCGTTTTATTAGACTGTTTTTTGTTTGTTTTTTTTACCACTCCACCATTTTCTTAAAAAAAAGACTAAATCTCAATTGTTTAAACAATACATTCATTCTAAAAAATAACATAAATGAAAAAATTAAAGACAATAAATTGCATTGAAAATATAGAGTCTATTGTTTTTACATACTACTTTGCCAACATATTTATTGCAGTCAGTTTGGCAAGGGCAACTTACAACCTAAAGTACTGCAACTATCTGATTTACACAACTTATTTTCACATATCTGTGAGAGCACTGTTTCAACTCCTTTCCAATTCTTTTTTTAAAAAAAACTTTCTTCAAAGCAACGTGTAACTTGATCGCAACCCACTGCTTTGAAAACAAAACTTCATGATGCAAGTTAATAGGTCGCACAAAACTGCAACTTCAGTGAATCCGGGTCAAATTCTATGCAGAAAATGTCCTCTGGTTTTCTCTCTGAGGTCCCACAACTGCTTGACCTCAACTCTGTGATTCACGGAGGTTCCTGAAAGCAAAATGTAGGCTGCCTGCAGACTAGAGCTGATGCTGAGCAGCACTGGGGAGTGTCTGTGTTTTGTCCCATAACAGATGAGGTTTTGCTCACTGGTAGATGGAGGTCCAACATTTTCTCCATAAAATATGACCGATTTCAAAATAAGGTCCACAGTGGGTGGTTCCACAGGTAAATTTTATAAGACACTGCAGTCATTTCTAACACACATGAAAATGCTCAAGCTGTGTACCCTTCCATAAGTGATTTGTATATAAACCAAACTGTAATCCAGACTGGCTATAGACAAGTGTGATTAACGCATACCTTTACCTTTTTTTTTTTTTTCAGGACTGTATATACATTTAGTTACTTTTATTTATTTGTTATTACTTTCCTTATACTGTCTTTCATACTTCTCATCTCAATGTTTATTTTATTTTTTATTTTTTAATATTATTATTTTTACTATTGTTTTGTTTTATTTTGTTTATTCTTCATTTGTTTGGCATGTTTTCAGGTCATGGAAGGGGGAAAAAAACTGCTGAAACTGCTGTTCTGTGCAACATATTAACATGCATCGTCAAGTTTAATTTTCAAAGCCCTGGGTCGCGGCCAAATTACTTATTGCTGCTTTAAGGTCCAGTATGTAAGATTTCATAGCATCTATCAGTGGAACATGGCAAAAATAAAATATAATATTCCTAATTATGTTCTCGTTAGTGAAAAAAAGAATCATTATGGTTTCATTATCACTGAATGAAACTCTGGTATTTACAGAGGAAGCAAGTCCTCTTCCACAGAGTCCACCACGCTGCTATGACATATTACTACAGTAGCCCAGGACGGACAAACCAAACACTAACTCTAAAAAGGGCCTTTTACCTTTTTCTTGAGTTTCGTGACCAGCATGATTCTCTTACACACTGGGAAGGTCTGGGGTGATTGGAGGTATATTTAGTCAGGATCTATTTGCAACTTAACTGGACCTTTAAAACAGCAATTAGTCCTCAGCCTACTGCTCCATTGGTTACTAACCTGGAAGTACTTTGGCCCACTTCACCATGCGTACCATCTGCTTTCCGGCCAGGCGGTTGAGACTGGACAGCAGGTGGTCAGTGGTGTCAGGCTGCGTGTTGTCATAGCCAGAGTACACTTCTTCAGGCTCAATCAGCTCCAACACACTGCAGATGGAGGGTGGTAGAAAAGGTGTGACCACCCCAGGCCCGTGGGGCACCAGGGCATTGGCAGCGCTGGCATTCAGCTCCTTCTCCGAGGACAGGTAACTGCCAACGCCACCTGTGGCAGTTTGGCCGTCCTTAGAGCCTTGCAGGTCCTCGCTGACTCCCTTCAGCTTCCCTAACTTCTTGGACTTTCGGGCTGTGGGGAACACAACAGCCCTGATTAACAAATTGTTAACGGTGGTATTTCTTACTCATAATACTCATAATCTTATAATTGCAATGTGACAGAGACTGTATGGGTCAAATTTTAAAATTAAAAAAATGCAATCACAATATACCAGTGTTAATGATAACTAATAATTAGCTAAAATATTATTGTCATATTAATAATACACATATGGTAATACTGTGTAAAAATAACACAGCACCTCTTAAATCATTACTGTTTCTCTCTGTTCAAGCTTTTTGTAGTAGTTGCTGGTAATGTAGCTTAACACTGGTTGCCACCCACCACAAAATGAAAAAAATAAATTAAGCATAATTGTTCCTTTTGTAAGCTTTTGCGTAGTTATGGTTACAGACTTTCTAGTCACCTTTCTACACTTGTATTCTGAGAGTAATTCATTTGTCAAAAAACCCCTCCTACAAAATAAACAAAGTTAAAGATGGGTGTAACTGACAGATTTTTTAAATTTTTTTTAAATTCCACAGATATTACAATAATATCACTATTGTGAACGCATTAGGCCACAATTACGTGGTGAAATTTGATATCATGACAGTCTTACTCTGTATGGGCGCAAATCAGGAACTGAAAAGTGAACGAAATCTAGTGAATCAAGAGAACATAAGAGCACAATAATCTTTTTTTATTATTCTTTTTTTTCATCTTTTTCTGTGCATTGTTTAGATATTTGAAGAAGAGGGTCTTTGAGGGCTAACTTTTGCTAAAAATATATACAAATATGCTGCTATCCAATGAGGTCTTTCATATTGTTCAGACAATCCACTCCAGGTGTGCTATGACATGCACACATAACACACTCTATTGATTATAACTTATATTGAACGCTCCATGTGCAATAAGGGCGTCTCTTTTAAGCAGTCCACTACTTTGCACTGCCACTGCTGCAGCCATAATGCTTTATTTAAAAAAGCCAAGTTGTTATACTGCTGCAGTACAAGCTTAAATGTTGGCATTCTTCAAGTTTGTATTTATTCAGTGTTGTCCACTAACTTTCCTCCAGGATGGACTTTGGACTTTTTCTGTTCAGCTGTTTGTGTTTTGGGATTGCTTCACCTCCACCAAGCAAGACATTCCTGTTTGCTTGCTAACATGCTAAAGAAATGTCAGAAAGCTATGTGGCTAATTTTACAGTCCGTGTTCGTTTTCTGAGTTGTGTTTCCGCTTTGTTGCAGTGCTTGTTAACAGTACAGGCTTGGTACAGTTAAGTTCACCACAACCAGGCTGCTATTATTGGAATTGCTACTAGCTAACTGAGTCATCCAGCTAAGGACTTAACAAGCTCATTTTTTAAATAGTTTTTGTTTGTTTCATTGCTAAATCCTTAATTTGTTTGAGTCCCTTTTACCCAGGTTTGTAGTTTGTATACTGGAAGTTGGAATATAAATATGACTGTTGTCCTCCTTGGCAAATGTAGAGTTGGTTGTCATCCACTTTTGTCAACATACTTGATATTTCGTAGCACTACAGAAATATGTCTTTTCTTACCTTTGGGAATCTGTCAGCTTTTTAAACTGCCTCATATCAAAATGAGATCGAAACAGCTTCGCTTCCATTCAGTGAGTTCCGCTACTGCTACTCAAACATGCAGCCACACTCACTGAAAACTTTAAACTTTAATTTATGACCCATGGTCCTCTGCTGCTTTTCAACACTACTGTACATAACATGTTACTAGAAAAACACGAGTTTACTCGGATTGATTATTGTGCTACAAATAGATTTGGTTTGATTCTTGTGCATTTCCAATAGGCTTTTCATAAACAGCAGCCTATTTGCTGTACAGAACTTTAGATGAATCCCAAAATCTGAAACATCCCCAAGGTTTTAAATATTCATATTCACTGCTCCATCACATCATCGCATTGCATATTGGGATGGATAAGTGTCATATTCCACAAGGTAAAATAAAAATAGCAGGTATGAAAATTAGGCAAAAATCATTAAGAAAAATAACTCTGCAGGCATTTCAATAGATGGTTCATTTTGACAGCAACTCCAGGCATTAGAAGTTACAGTCTAGATTTTACAGCGTACAATGGTCTGAAATACCATGTTGCCATTTTTTTAAAGTCTGAGCACCTTTCCATGGGTATTCTTGAACTCATCTCCCCATTGCTAATTATACACATTATTCCAATTTGCAAAGATTTGGATTGAATTTATTAAGTCAAAAATAATTCTCTAAAAAGCATGAAGCAGATTACTCGGGTTGCATGTGAGCGTGTTTTTTCCCTTTGGGTAGTTTTGTTTTCTCAAGTAATTTGACAGCAATCACACACCTCTTTGTCAAAAGTTTCTATACGTTTTCTTTAAACTGAACTTTCTTGGGGAGCAACCAAAAAAAAAAAAATATATATATATACATACATATATATATATATATGTATGTGTGTGTGTGTGTGTGTGTGTGTGTGTTTTGTAATTTCAGTAACTCTACTCAACTGAAAACCTATCAAGAGTACTTTTAGTCTTGTTTATGCCACTTCAAGCCTGAATTGGAATAAGCCAAGGACAATATATGAATACACCAACCAACGTTTCCTCATAACACAACTACGTAAGCTGTCTGCAGGCTTTGAAGCTGGCATTGTACTGTATAGAGTACTGTAGATTTACACCTTCTGAGGATGTTTTATGCATATTGTGCTCAGATATACTATATGCATGCACATACACACAAACATCCTATGACTCAGCGTCCTTGGGGCTCCTATGACTACAGCCAGACCTACTTTCCCACATCCATGACTTCTTACGAGCGGAGCTAAGCTGACTCAAATGTTACATCTGAGACACGTGACAGGGCAAATCTGTAATGAGGGTATGACTCCCCACCTCCTAGGTTCATCCCGGCCTGGAGACACTTCCGCACACGGCATGCCGGACAGTTTTTCCTTCGGATCTTGTCAATGATACAGTCATTTCTCCCGGCACACAGGTAGTTGTGCTGACCTACAAAAAAGACAAAACACAGCGTCAGTACTATGGTGAACTGCACATGCAGCTTGATGCAGAACATCAGTGATATTTATAAGTGATGTGCAGCCAAGAGATGAGACAGGGCAATCAAGAGTAAGACAAAGAGGGCTAATTTATGCAATACCGAATAATATTTGCATACATTTGTTTACATGATAAGAAGTAAGTGTTTGATTCTTCTTTGGAATCTCTGTTGGTGACTGTTTGCAATGTAGGTCAACACAGAAACCCGTGAATTGTCTAGTAGGATCAGAGATCTACATTTCCTGATTACCACTGTGAAAACGATAGAAATTGTGATTATTCCGCTCTCACATTCTACAATGCATGACTAATGGTGTATTTTACAGTATATGGCATGAGGGTATTAATATTCGTTGGAACCAGGACACTGGCTGAAGCTAGACAATTCCTGACAGTGATGCTAACGTGGCGAGAATCCCTCCTGCCTCCTGCCTAGCCCTTAGCTAAACCCGATGATCTCCCATTTCAGAGCGCTTCCTTCCGCTCCACTAGTTTTTCACTGTACAGCTCCTCTCCTCCTCCACGCTTCATCTTCTCTACGCCTGCGTCTCCATCCCTCTTTTTTTCCCTTTTTCCACACGTCCGCCAGCCTCAGAGCGCCATACGCCCACACACAAGCAGGCTCATGCTCGTGCACACGTACAGTCATTCACTGTCTCACTTCCATACACACACACACACACACACACACACACACACACGGCCAAAGCTGCTCCATTTGGCAATATAAAAAAAAAAAAACTGCAAATGTTGTATCTGCTTTGACAAACAAATACACACACATGGAAATCACAAAACAACACAGATGGAGTGGTATAGTGTGGCGTAGTGACCCCAATGACTCCAGTGCAGGCTTAGCTCTACTGGGGTTGATGTTAAAATTGTATATACATCTCAAACTGTGTATATGGTTGTTTGCATGGGCATGTTTGCATGTCAGTGCATATATTTTCGCATGTTTGTCTAGTTTTGTTTATTCCTTCAGAAGTATCTGAGATTTCTGGCATGGACTTGAGCATTTAAACATGAAAGCTTGCGTGTTGTTTACATGCAGTATCCTCAAACATGTACACTCTGTGCATTGCCTTTGTTGTATCTACAGTACAGTATTTGTATTTGTGTGTAGGACTGAGCAGAAGTTGTTTTCTGAGCTAGCAGGAGTAGTGCGCAGTGTGTCTGTCTGGCTGCTGCCAAAAGCCAAGGAACCGAGCTGCAGGAGGAGAGGCAGCAGCTGTAGCCCCACCACTATTTCTGGCTAAATCACATGACCGTTACATAAGCCCATTTTTCTTGCTCTAAAAAACAGTAAACTGCGACACAGGAAACACAACACAGCCATCCCCTTACCCACCCCCTTGTGCACACACACACACACACACACACACACACACACACACACACACGCACATGCACACGCTCTCGCTTGGATAGGCTGGACCAAATGGCAATTCTGAAAACTCTGGAGCTTTCCTGTCAACTGTTTTGCTCTTTCACATGAATAATGTTAATTGTTTGAGTGAAATGCACTTCATGAGACGGGCAAAGTCGTCACCCGATGGTGGCTATTTTTGCACGTGACAGTGTGTGTCTGAAAGAGAGAGAGAGAGGTTATTTATGCACGGTGTGTGCATGCACTCACATGCCCTCGCACAGCATGTTTACCTCTGAATACAGTATGTGCATTTGCTTATCAACCCTGCAAGTAGCGGGCTTACTTGTGAATGATACTTTTTTTCACTCTTATCATGGAAAACATCTTATGATACTGAAAAAAAAAAACATTTGAAAACGATTGATTTTTGAAGTCATATAAATTAGTATTTCTACATCTCACCCAAAAATCTATGCATAGCTTCTGAGTTTTAAGTTCAAACATTCAGTTTTGCCAAATCTGATAAAGATTTGAAAATTTTCATTAAAGAGAAAGATTCTTCAGATACTGTATTAAATTTGACTTTATTATGATATCTACTGTCAGTTGTCAGCATTCTTCTTTAATGTAGTGCACTCACACCTACTTTTAGCTAATGATCTCGCAATCTGGCATCAACCCGCTGAGTAGTCTGTGTTGACTGTCAGCTCCAGTATACATCAGATGTGAGGAGAGTCTTCTGAAAGGAATATACTCTTTCCTATGGGGACCCTACTTTAAAAAGAGTAATCTACCCAGCAGCCTTCCTGCCCTTAGTACTGTTCATCTGCTTTCCAAACAAAGACCGACACATTTCAGGCCTTTGCTAAAATACAGCCTTTAACCTGACATTTTCAAATAGCCACTAGATTGGGAAAACAGCCTCTCACATACAGACGCTTACCCACATCAATGCTACCACTGGGACTCTTTGAGTGCCACTTAGCAGTGGCTGCAGGTTAAGTTAGTTGCAAGCTTGTACGACAGAGGCAAGATGTCATATAACTAAAGGATGTGCTGAAATCTATGTCAGTCTCAAAGATTAATTATCTGCTCACAAAGCTGCGACTGTCATTTATGGGTTTTTATGCAACCTAATAGCCAAAAAAAAAGAGAAAAGAAGGGAAAAAAAAGAAAACAACAACCAACCAAAAAACAGACTTCCCAAAAGCGTATTAGTTGTGACCACTGAGCCAGTGGTATTCAAATCACTGCCTTGCAAAAGCTCTGCTACTCCTTGGACAATATACAAACAGCTGTGTTGGATTTGGCTCTACACAATTAACTTCCTGTCTGGATCATTATAAAAGAGGGTGCAGAAAAAAAAGTAGGATGTAAATAGAATCTGTTATTTTGTTTACTATGTCTCCACTTCTATAATAATGTGCTATATCTCAGTTGTTCTGTGCATCTCCTTCACACAAAGATTTCCCCATCTGTTGCCTTTACACATAATGCATGAAGTCATTATTTAGACCTCAATATGGTATTTGGAAGCGTCAAATGGACAAAAGCAGCCAGTTATTGTAGTATTTATGAAAAAGTACTTGGAATTTAAAATCTATTTTACAGTACTTTTTTTTGCAATGCATTCACAGCAGCAGCACTACAACAGTTATTTGTCAAGAACTTCTGATGTTCAATAGTGATACAAATTAAAGGCATATGTTTGGTCGTGCAACCAGAGGTTACAAAAAAACATTTATGTGCTTCCAAATGAAATAAATCAAAGTCGCTCTCACTGCTAACATTTTTCAGAGTATAGGGTTACAACGAAAATATGCACACTTGGCTGTACCTTCTTTTTCATCAAAGCTGTTTAAAAGCATTGCTTAAATGCCCATCCAAAATGTTAAACTGCCATTCAAAAGGTGCCAATGTGGAGTAATTTCACTTGACATCAGTAATTTTTTGACTTCTACTCTAAATCTGATTTTTACACATGAAGCATCTGCATGTGACACACACATTTTACAGCATGCAATACAAGTGTTTGAAAAGGCCAATACTGGCATCAAACAGTACTGCCGCAACACTCTGCACTACTGTATCTTTAATGAAACAATAATCAGTTAAGACAGTGATAAAGCCCATCAGATTTCCACTGCTTATTTGTTTGAGCACAATAGGTGCAACCCATTGACTGCACTGTATCTTTTTTGCATTGATGTCAAACAACAAAGGCATCACCAGGGAGCAGGAAGAGATGAAGGTCAGATTATATCCACTGGAGAGCCATCAGGCCTGCAGGTCAGCGCGAGCCAGGTGAACTGAGGACATGGAGGAAGTATTGCGTGCATATACTGTACGTGTGTGCTATATATATAGACACACGCAGTTAAACATGCAGAACACCTGTTACTGTAG
>JAQFJB010000019.1:4105872-4116230 GCA_029874875.1 Naso minor
TAAATCCTTGCTGCAATTGCTGCATTTTTTCCCCTCTACACCTGCAGTATCATTACACATCATCGTAGATTTGACACAGTGATGCTCTGAAGTCAAAAATTTTCAGTTATCTGAGGATAATAGAACATAGAAAAGTCTGGGTAATTGTAACACCACCTCGTGTAAAAATAGACAAAATCCTGACTAAAACTGACATTCAGAGAAATGTTAATGTGCTTGAGATTGATGTGTGAGACATTATACTGTATGTAGAGTAGGCTATGCATCAATGTATAGTGACTCCAGCACCCGTGAAGAGATCAGCGCTTTTGTAAATACTCAAGCACAGACATTCAAATGCAACTTTTAGAGCTAGTCATTATTCAAAAGCCTAGCCTCCATCTGGAAAGTGGCAAACTTGGCTGTTTTCCTGGTGTTGCTGTGAAGGAAAACTGGGTCTGTGTGAAATTGCAGGACTCATGATACTTCGCTAAGGTGTAAATTTGTCTGGCTTTGATGATCATTTTCTTCACAGACATGATTTTGCCAATGGGGAAGGGTTAAGTTGTTACAAGACTTTGAAAACTTTTCAGGTTGTGAACATGAATCTTCAGCAGCTGATTGTAAAAGAGTGAACAGGGAGAAAAGAGTAAGACTGGGAGAAGTAATTACATACTGGCCCCACAAACCGCACATCGTAATATTTTAGACTGTTTGACCATCACACATTTCCTGATGTCAGACAAAATGATTTCACTAAAAACTGCCATGAGGCGATCCAAATTTCCTGAATGTGGTTTCTGGAATTTTGACAGCAGAGAGTCAAACTAGAAGTTTTTGTTGAACATGAGTGGAAGTAGGAAATAGCTGTTACTGTGTAGATTGAACTATGGCAACTTACAGGTATTATTTACATCAATAATTATGCTTATTTCACTGATAAATTGATTGAAAAATATGTATGACACGTCACCACTTCCTCCGACTTTACATAAATGAAGCCAAAATATCTCTTATACATCCGCCGTGTTGCTCTGGTGATGCCATTTGAAGGCAGAGTGTGCACAGTAGTAAATGGTAAAAAGGTTAGCTATTAATGATAACATTACACCCCTATTTTTTAGCATTATATAACTGATTAAAACCAAATTTATCAGAAAAAAGATCACTTGAACATGCACCAGTGTGAAAGCTACCTACCATGACAGAAACTATCTGTGGTGAACACTGATTTGATGCGTACTTTCTATTAGTATGACCCATTTGATACTGTGGGGCAAAAATAATAACCTATATGGATGATCGAGATGTTTCGGCTCCCCTCTTAAGAGCTGTCATGTCGTCTATCTTTATTTATTTCAGTGTCTCAGACTAACAGTTCCAAACCCAGTTTTCACTGGTAAAAAGCAAAGAAAATCCACACATTTAAGAGGATCAGCTAACATTTAATGTTTTTGCTTGAAAAGCTATTAACTGATTATCAAAATAGTTGCAGGTTATTTTTATTGTCACACCTATCAAATAATTCACTTTGCGTGTTTACTTTGAGTGTTATTATCATTCCACACCATGTAGAAATACTTCCTAAAGCAGACACTAGAAAGCACACAGGAGGCTCATGGGTTGAATTTGAAAATTCTAGCATAAAGTAAATGTACAAAAAATGTACACAAAACAAGTAGAACAATTACTTGCAGCTATAGCATTTGTGTGAAACATCATGGAAAAGACCACATTTAAAGGCCCTTTAAAAGGTAGAAATCTTAGTTGTACAGTATATAAAATGCCTGTCCTCCATGAGTTCCTTTTCTCTTTTGCAGAGAGTATTTCTACAACATGTCAAAATGGCTCCAGAACCAAAAAACAGGGCACATTAAGCTCAACAGCAGATTCACATTAATTACAAACTGGCAAAGTTGTTTATATAACTCTGCACCCAAAGCCAGGAGTCTGTGTGAATGGCCTGAAGTGCCAGACAACACCTTCTGCTTCGATCGATGGCCATCAGCATGCACACTGCCTTACACAATCGAGGCTGCTCTGCTATATATACACACACTAGCTGCCTGAGAGGAATCTCCTGTAACAAACTTTTCTTTCTTTTTCACTTTTTTATTCTTTAGAAACCTCATTATCGCTCTGTGTGTTGAGGGCTGCAGATGTGCCTGCAGCATCTCAGAGGAATTTCGTTTATTTTTAAGATTAGAATTAAGACAAAGTAAAAGAAAATTTCTCCAGTACAAAGTAACAAAAGCAAGCTCGTGTGTGCCTGTTTGTTTTTGAAGAAAATGAAATAAAACTGAGGTGGAGGGCAAATTAGGAACATGCGTGTGTTTTGACAGTGCGAATATCAAACAAGATTGAATTAGGTTATCTGTAATGAGTAAACACAATGCCCCCCACAGAACAATGCTATAGTTAGCAAAGCTGTAGCTGGTGGTTTTGGTCTTTCATGTGATATAAAGAGTCGTGGTTAGGCTATAAAGCTGTTCATGAGCTGGCCACATCACACAATGTCTTTGTTAGCACTTGATCTAAAAAAACAACTTTGTTTAGGCTTCCTGTACTCTGAAACTCTATATACTATTAAGTGCTGACCAAAAAACCCAGCTTAAGGTCTGCTTCCAGCTCTTCACATGGTCTTCATCAGTGGAGCTGTTCAGTTGTCATAGAGATGAATCTGTTAACATGAAACGTTCCGAATGACCTTTTACCCTTACTTCCTAAAAGCAACATTGTGTGACTAATTTACATTAAGGTGTGACTTCGCCTTAAAATTCTATGTTCAAAAAGTGCAGCAGAAGACTTCACAGGACAATTACTTGTGGCTGTGTCATGTGTACAGTGAGCGCAAATAGGTGTGGAAACCTGTTTTGGTAATTTGGTTAACACAAACGCAGGCGCAACTGCAGCACAACCTGGTGCAGTGGCAAATTAGGAGGAGTAGACAATAGGAAGGTGTGTCACAGCCGATCTCAATTGTGGCCAATCAAATTAGCTCCTCTCATTCCCTTTAAGACCGCTATGAAGCACCATGTCGTCAGTTACCTAATGGCTGAAGAAGGAGCAGACAGGTGCCGCCAGCCAAACTTTATGCAGGGGAAAAACATACTTGTCCTGAAAACTGCTCGTGTTCACCAAACTTATGGTATTACCAGTACAGGGGCTGATGAAGTCAAATTGGCTTGGAAAGAGGTAGATAATATTATGAATGGCTCTTCTCCTGGTGTTATTTTGAGAATCACTGCCCAGTGCGTTATGACATGCGTCAACTGCCTGATTCACACCCAATTCTATAGACAAGTGTCAGTTTAATATTTTATATGGTTAACTGAAATAGGTGGTTGCATTCAAAAAAATATATTATTTATGTAAGTGGGATGAGGACATCCCCAACCTTGCCTGTGAGATTTTGGATAGGTCAGTTCATGTGCACTCTTGCACACTAAAACCATGAAAATAGCGCTCCACCAGTTGCACTGCCCTTAGACCTGGTTTAGACTGGTGGAGGCGCAGGCGAAAGTTCACCTCAAAAATGACACCAAAAATTGCTGCTAAGTATAGCTGTCATCAGCTGGTTAGCTAGCTAACTTTGAACAGATTGGACTAAGAGCATGGAGCGCTCAGAGAGCGCTGATCTTTGGTTGTGGGGACCCAACAACAAATACAACTTTTTAGTGTGGTACTGCTGACACTGTCACACTGTCACAGCATCATGGTAGAAGTGAAGAAACAAAAGAGGACATGGACAGGAAGATATGAAAGAAAATGAGTGAGCAACCAAGACAAGAAAACATCTTTAAAGGACTGCAAGACAGACATTAAGCTGGCCTTCCTGCTGTTAGACGAAAAAAAAAAGTAATATTAGCTGGATTACTACATATGGTATCAATCTTATAAAGGAACTCTCAACAAGAAAGCAAAAGAACATAAGTGTATCCCACTCAGTTATTTTCTGATGTATTGATGTGAATTTAGGAAACTATAGAAAACATTTATTGAATGGATTTTGTTTACCATGTGACACTTAACTATGACTCACACATCCACCGCCTCTTAAAAAGAGACTTCTTTTCATTCCAGTGATTGACTAAGCAATATACAGCATCTTATCAGGGACGGAGCCTCAGAAGCACCAGAACAAACTGCTTGGTTTGTTTGATCAGACAGTGGTTAAAATGTGTGGCAGAAAGAACAAAGTAAGAAGGTCCCTATGAAAAACATTTACTCTCTAATTCCCTTAAATACTTATTCAGCACGGACAGAGTTGGTGCAGTTGAAAGAATGCAAGTTTAACTTTTATGTTGACGGTTTGTTGGGTGCCAGTGCTGATACTGAACATCTATTGTGTGCCGTAAACAAGTCGTTCATGCATAAAGGAAAACTACAGGATGTGAAACATTTTAGAAAGTGGATTAGAGTATGGTTTTTTTGTTTTGTCTTTTTTTCTTGTAGGAGTTGCACATTTACTTTAGTGTGCTCTCAGTTTAGCTCAGTTATCCTGCTGGCAGGCATTGTAGATTAGAGAAGGAGGAAACTCTAAGGGGGAAAAGGAAAACTGTTCCATTAGTGTCTATTAACAAACATAATTCACAGAGCTGAGCGCAAAGTCCTCCCAGCAGGGAACACTTGTTGTGATTTGTGGAGTGAGTTTTGTGGAGTGTGAATAATAGACTCATCAGTCAAAGTCACCGCTATCAGAAATACAGTTTTTTGTCTTCGTCAAGAGCGCATTGTATTGCAATTGACTTGTTAAAGGGTCAAAGAGAGTGTGACTTTAAATGACAATAGACAACTTTTTTTGGCTTAACTTTGTCATTATGATGTATAACCTGATTAAACAGTGTAATAGTGATTGAAAAATGTACATAACCATTCGCTGCTAAATTGGTCTTCAATAAGCTCTGTTTTTACCATGATATTTTCTTTGCCACAAGGACAAGGGTTTCACGGAAAAATGAAAAATGAAAATCTGCCAAAATATGTCCTAATTCACTGGGCTACGCTGTGCTTTTTAGGGACAGGTAACATCGTTACAAGCTGATTAGCTCACCGTGCTCTGACTCGCCTCTGACAACAACAGTGTCTCGAAGCCACACCATCAGTCATCTCGAGCTTGAGCTAAGACAGACCAGTTTATTCCACTGCAATTTTCCCTACAACCACTTTGTCTCAGTTCAAACTGGACTTAAAAGAGAGAGCGACAGCAAACAAAATAAAGCGCAATCCAGCGCAAACAGTTGCAGCGGATTTGCTTCCCAATGAGTCTCATGCTACAGCTAACGTTTGCAGAAGTTATCTACTGCAACTTTCAAGACGAGCTCAAATGCCTTTTTCCAGAGCGTCCACTGCCGTGTTGTGATGTATTCACTTTTCAAACAATTAAACAACCAATGAACGGGCTGTAGGGGCGAGACTTGAGTTGGACGAATCTGATTGGAGTGTTGTTGGCAAGTGGGCGGGATGTAGGCGGCACAGTGACAGCGAGATGAATGAGAGATGAATGCCAGTGATGTTAGCCTCCATTCAGTGGTGGAGGACTACTTGCCTCCCTCATCTCATGCCGTAACTAAACTAACACTCCGTCACTCATTATGTTATCACAATCACTATCACTCACAGTCTCACTCTCTCCCTAAATCTGTCACTCTAAATCTGTCTGTTGTTATATCTATTTATCTCTGGCTATCCGTATTGCCTGACGGTAAACCAACAGAGATCCCAACTGACCCACCCTCTATATATAGGAACCGCACAATGATTGACAGGTGGATTGGTGTGATATAACTGGTTAAATCCAACCAATGATTCAACCAATAATGGCCTGAGTCAACGATGACATCAGGGACCCAGGAGATTTTTTTTAAACATGAAAGATGGAAATGGCAGCCATTTATATAAAAATATGAAATAATTTATTTTTGCAATTTTTTGTGATACACTTTCATTTGACTACAATAAGAGCAGGGATGTGGTCCAAAAGTGTTGAAAATGCATTTTTGACTCCAGCTCAACTTTAAGAGTAGTTGCATCACATTATCTGTATTTCTTTTTGTTAAAGGTATAATATGTGTAAGGGTGTCATAATATTATTGATCGAAATTGGTTGTTTCAAACCTTTGTAAGAACACCTCATACTCTGTTTTATGTTACTGGATTTCGATCAAGCCTCTGCGACAGAAATATAATGTAGACACTTAAGTGCCAAAAAATTGCAGTTGCTTGAATGGCCACTTGAGGCTGGCTCTGAAAGCGAGTCAGTCCTCACAATGCCTCATATTAAAATGCTCAGTTTTACAGCAGATGTACCATGTTTGCATCATGGTACAAAAAAAGAGGTTTTCATCTGTTTGGCTAATTTCCCCTGTACATGACTATCCTGCAAGGAGGAAATTTAAATACATAACTTCGAAAAACCAAACTTAACAACGCACGAGACTGTCTATAGAAAATATAGAAAAATTGATAACTTGAAATTTTATGGATTTTTTTTTTTTTTAAATAGGTGCACATTATGACCAGGGATGTGATCTATAAAAGGTCATTATTTTGTCTTTATTCTCTCATCTTAACTGTATAATTTAGTTTTTCAATACTGTGAGCACCAGAAAAGGTCTTGCAGTTTGTTGTGTTTGTCATTGTGTTGTGGTGGAGGCAGAGACATCAGAGATGGATACTTTAAAACTTGGGCAGATCAAACCAAAACAATGGTCAACAGATGCACGGTCAGGTACAACTAAAAGTAAGTGTGTTTTGTTTTTTTTCTATTTCAAGTGAACCCTAGTGACCACCCTACCAGAAATAGTCTCGCAGTTTTTGTATGACTTGTACTGCAAGAGGCCCGCGGATAAGAATGTAGCTTTTACCACATTTTGCTTCATTCGAGATTTTAAAGGTGAAGAATTTTCCATCAGAGATATACTATTTTATATCTGATATTTTATTCACCTTTTCGATTAAAACCACCTCTTCTTCCAGACTTTGTGCATCTTCAGTCCCATTCTGGCAAACAGTAACATATTGCTACATGAATTATCTCTTTGATTGCCTGTGTAGGAGGAACATTTACAGTAACGAGGAACCTGGGAACAGGATTTACTGTTCCATACGCCCTTCAATGACATTACTTGAAGTGATGATGATGGCAGTCATAAATTGGACCTGATGGCCCACAATAGATAAAACCTGCATGGGATTTGTTTTGCTCAGTGCTGTTCCAAGGCTTGCTTATTTACCCATTTTATTTAATCTTTCAATTAGACCATTGCTACGAGACTTCCATAATTTAAAAAAAGGATAACAAATTGCATCAAATGCTCCATGTTTCTCTTGTCATTTTGAGGTTAATATCCAAAGGTTTCTAAATATTCTGAAGATAGTTGTGCAAATATTCAAGATTTCTATACTTTATTGTCATTAACTTTTCTACCTTACTGTAATAGCTTCTAAGTCATTTCGATGGTTCACTGATTTCTAATAGGGAGAAGGCTCCTCTGCCATTCCCTTTGTCATTCATGCCTGTTACTGCACTATGCAACTTGTGATAGAGAGCCACAGCTGGAGCAAGAGGCTAGTAAGCTTGTCGCTAATAGTCTATGATTAGCAATCAGTCTCTGCTTCAGGTTACGTTACACCAGTTCATGCAGTTTTGCACTTGCTTTACTTGCCTGTATTAGTTGTCAGCCAAAAAAAAGTAATTTAATTTACTAACTTACAGTAGCTGTCCATTTGCATTCCATTAGCATGTATCCTGTGTTAGCAGCAGTCAGACAGAACAACAGCAGGACATAAATGGTTTGAAAGTGAAGGGCACAAAGAATCTCTGAGTAGGCATTGTGAGAGAACCTGGTTCTTTTAAAAGAGAAAGTTTAAAACATGGTAAACATATTCAAGGGTCACCTCAAAAAATTGTGACCCTTTCCTTTAGACTGATTATGTAGCTCTCAGCAAGAGATGGAACGCCTTGGCCTGTGATTTTTGATGCAATGTATTTATGGTTTTATGTTTTCCTGTATTTCCTGTTTTAGTTTGGTAACCATTGTCTTGTCTTGTTTTATATCCCACATCCTATCAAGTTTCCCTCTTGTGTGATTGCCTGCCACACCCTAATGTATTTTCACCTGTGTCTCATTGTCTACCATTTGTTATGGTATGTAAGTCTTTGTCTTCCCCTCCTTTGTTGTCAGATTGTGTGTTTCAGCTTCATTGTCCTGTGTCTATGTCCCGTTCTTGCATGTGCACCTCATGTTTTCCTGGTCTTTTGGTAAGTTTACTTGTTTGTATTTTTCATCTCAGTTTTTGGATTTTTATTTGCTGTTTTACTCCCTTTGTGTGCATTTCTTGTGTACATTTTATTTAGATTTTTCTATTGAAGCTCACACTGTGTTTCCCCTCCCTATTGGGTTGGTGTCTTGTTTTAAGGTCCATTTTTGTAACTGTGACATGCAGTGCGTGCACACTTTTTTTGTACAGACTTTTCCTCTCTTGTGCTCAGGTTTTTCCATATCACACAGTTATTCCAAAGATGAGCATGCTCTAAGTCCCAGATGTTAAAATTGCATCACATTCTCCAGTATGGAGAACTTTTTCAGCTGTCCTGAAGAATAGTCTTTGCTATACCTGTTGTAGTGTTGACTTCCCACTTTAAAGAAGAGGAGATTTGTGTGCCCAGGAATTTGGGATGCTTCGCCTTTTTTTCCTGACCATTTATGATCAGAGATTAAAGCCTAAATTGACTCTTATGGAAGTCCACCTCTACATCTTCTGTTTCTGTTAAGGAGACATTTAACTCTAGAGTCCAGACTGTTGGGTGCACCTAAGTCCATCAGCGCTGAAACCTAGTTTCTGTAGACTGTTTTATATGTTATTTGTATAGCAGTAGAGACAAAATGCATCCATGTGAGGCACCATTCTCAATAATAAGTGATTCAAATAGCCTGTTATTAACTCTGACCTCCCCCAGAGATTCCAAGTTCCAGTGACCCAGAGACATTAGGCATTAAAAATTGTTAATCAAGAAACAGAACCCTTGCATACGTGGCAGCTGCCTCAAGGTTTTGAATAACCCGGGGGATACTTAGTGACAGTGCATCATCGACAGACCTTTTATCAATGAATGCAAACTGATAACCCTCTGGGACAACCATGGACAGGTGACTGCAGACCAGGCACTTCAGGACTTTGATTTTAACAGATGTTTAGGCGACAGGTCTGTAAATATTCAGGCAGTTTGGTTTTGATGTTTTTTTGGCACAGAAACAGTAACAGCAAAACCTTTGCTCTGACAGAGAGTGGTTATCCAGTCTGTTGTGTACGGCCCGTCACTCTCCATCTCCTGCAGAGGCATCACTCCTCATCTATGCTGTCATCCGAGCACATGTTCCATTTACCACACATTAATCTCTCTCAGCCTCACATTATTCTCTCTTGTCTTGTCCCTTGGGACACAACGACAGAAAAACATGTTCTGCTTGCCAAAATGCACAGTGACTGCAGCGCTAAACGGGAAGGTTTGCCTCGTCAAAATTATGTATCAATTTTGAATGGCATCAGGGTTTCAAAATTGAGTGTTACAGTATACCACAAGTCCAGTGTAGCAGTGTCCCAGCAAGGCCTTTATAAACTTGTCTCAATGCTCCTGAGCTAACCTTTTGATAAGCCCTGGAGACAGTGTAAATTAAAGGTGTTAAATCATGATTTG
This sequence comes from Naso minor, assembly GCA_029874875.1. Lineage (NCBI taxonomy): Eukaryota > Metazoa > Chordata > Actinopteri > Acanthuriformes > Acanthuridae > Naso > Naso minor. Next base: position 4,115,552 of record JAQFJB010000019.1, read on the forward strand.
GTGCTGTGTGAGGGTGCTCATGGAGACATCCCCTTCACAGTCTAGTGGTCAGGGTGGAGGTGTGGTGGTCAGTGCAGACAGGTCATCCCACAGCAGTGACGGATTGCTTTCATCAAGGGGCCCGTGCACTCACTGGGGAAATGTACATGGAGACCGCTGCCAAAGGAGCTGATATTTATCTTCCAGCAGCCCCGCTAGCCAGGACACAGGAAGAGAGAAGCAAAGATGGAGAGTTTAGACAGGACAGGCTCAGAAGAGCGGTCAATTCTTCGTTTAGAGCTATTCTTAAACAGCTCTTCCATTGTACAAATTTGTGGTTACAGGGAAAATCTAATGTGGGAAGGGGATCTAATCTATGTGTGATATCAGCTTAGAAACATGTAATCCTACAACATGCCTCACAGCCGTGCCTCGCTGCTCTAATTCAATAGCAAATGGAGACATCCTGAGAATGAAATTAAACAAATTAGCAGAGGCACAGTTGACTTTCAAGCGTGGATAAAGGGAAATGTGCTGCGGTTCTAGGATCTATTCCCTCACTGCAGACCTGCCTCAGCTTGGACTGCCATAAATATCCCATGAGGCATTGGGGCACGCTCCTGGCCAGCAGCCAGATTCCGAGTTATCTGTTTAAACAATTTTGTAGGCTATTTCAGGAAGAGGGAACTCACTGGCCATA
>JAQFJB010000019.1:4144690-4155499 GCA_029874875.1 Naso minor
GGGGCGATAGGGATGAGAGGAGGAGCAGGAGGCGGCTTGCGGGTTTCAGTGCGGTGCGCCGAAGTTTTATGAAATTTCTACGTTAAAGCCAACGGCAGGTCCACTGCGATCATGTCTGTCAAACACGGCTGCTCGTTATTCGACACGTTTTCAACCGGATAATCCCGAGCTGGCGTTTGGATTACTGCCCCTGCTGTGTTGTATTGTAGGCTGGACAATCGATACACCGGATCAGTCAGGACGGGTTCAGCCTCTGTGAACTTGGAAGCTTATTTCTCGACTTGTGCAGCAAGTAGTCACACTGTGGACTGTGGAGGCTGGAAACGCACACGTGTTATCCTCTCTCCTGCGGCTGAGGACGCAGTGATCCTTCAGCTTTGTGGATAAAAGTTATTTTTCTCTGTGGAATCGCGCTTAAAACGGGAAGGGAAAGTGACAGACAGGATGTCGCTCAGCAGAAGTATAGAATTTGAACACTTTGAGGAACGAGAGAAGCCGCACCGGACACCGAGGACCAACTCCGTCTCCGGGTCCCAGTCAGGCTCCAGAGGCAACGGTCTGGTCCCCAGCCCGGCGCACAGTGCGCACTGTAGTTTCTACCGCACACGCACCCTCCAGTCCCTCACGTCCGAGAAAAAAGCCCGAAAAGTTCGATTTTACCGCAATGGAGACAAGTACTTTAAAGGTTTGGTATATGCGGTGTCCAACGACCGGTTCAGGTCTCTGGACGCTCTGCTCATGGAGCTCACGCGGTCCCTGTCGGACAACGTCAACCTTCCGCAAGGCGTCCGGACGTTATACACGTTGGATGGATTCAGGAAGATCTCCAGTCTGGATGAGTTAGTAGAGGGTAAGAGTGATAATGGATGTGGCACCGGTTCATGAAAGAGCCCCAGCTTGCTTAATGATATTGCTGATAGATGATGTGTATTGATTCAGACATATAATTGATTTTTTATAAAAGCTGTGGCATTGCCCTGAGCGTTGGCTAAATGCCCCGTTCAAAATACACAGTACAGCCTCTGGCAAGTTGCACCAAAAGTTTAAAAGGTCACGTAGAACATATTCACACTTTTAGAGCTGGCAACTAATGGCTCTTGATGCTGTCTACTTTGTGTATGTAATATCAGCTGTCTCTCAGGAAAGTCCCTCAGCAGACAAAAGGTTTCTTTGACATCTGTGCTCCTTTTATGCAGGGCTCTCATCAAACGTACCCATTCATCTGTGGACAACATTACAGTGTAACGAAGGCAGAGCTCCCTTGCATCCTTTGCATCATTTGCAACTTTGACATAACTGTTCTGACATGTTTGACCCAGTGCCATGCAGGCAGGCAGACCCCTCCTCAGCGCAGCTTTAGTTCCACTTAGGCTTCTGCTAATGTGCATCAGTGTCCATTGATCTCAGATGGCCTCTTTCACTCTCTCTCTTCTTTAGTATGTTCTTGTGTGCTGAGTCGTGTGGTTTCGAAGATGCCTTGTGTAGGCCTTCCTCTAACCCCGAGGAACAACCTGCAGTAAATGTGTATGTTCTTAGGTCCATTTGTCGTCCATTGGTTGTGAAGGTCTGTTAAAAATGATCTCACCCATGGGACATGAACGATGGAAGATTCCCTCCCCCATCCAGTATCTGTTAATGGCTTGCAGTATATATGATGGGTTTCACTAGATATGGGTTCAAATAATGTAATGCAAATTTGGAAACAGTTGTGTTCAAGTCACAATTTATGACCTGAAAGACAAATCTGAAAAAAATTACAAGACAATTGAATGCCTCATGCAGTCAAATCTGTATGGTTAGTTTTAGGCTGCGTGCATTAACATACAAGTTGACTTACTTTTTTTTTTTCACCTGCAGTTGCACACTGCAGACAGAAATAGGGCACAGTCTTCTTCTCCTCATTCACTGTCCTGCAGTGTCATTCACCCTGCAGTGACAGTGACCTCAGTAAGAAGTTAATCTTCATGCTCAGCCAGGGTGTGTGTGTGTGTGTGTGTGTGTGTGTGTGTGTGTCTGCATTGTGACCAGCCTACAATCCTCATTTAAAGTGTGAGGTTACTGCACAGCCACACACACCACTGATCTCCTATTGCAGTCACATTCTTCTATACTGCTCTATTTTCATCTCCCATCTTCCCTAAACTTTAGACTTTGTCCTACACTCATTTCCTCTGCCCCATCCCCTGAGTAACCAGGGAGGATTTAGGCCAGTGCCTGATCTGAATTTCGTAGCATCATTAGTTTGGCAGTTTGAGCAAAAGTTGCTTTGGAGCATCAGATCTGGTACATAACACTCTGCCACTGCACATCTGCACTTACATTTACAAGACATGTGAAGTGAGGATCCTGGGTATACATTAAAACAAACATCAGTCACGTCCGGAGTTCAAAGTGGTGCGTCAGCAGCTCATTTAGTCAGCTGTGTTTTTGTTTAAAGATTCAATTCACCCACATCTAAAAAAAAATTGAAAAGAATCTTTTTACTCTTAGTTCTGTCTAATAATGCAGACATTTTTGTGATCTAGGCTTGGTGATGTCTGCAGCTGATGGCATTTAACTATATCAAAGTTACCGTAATCACCAGTTTTGGTGTAAATAGAGCTCATGTCAACATCCAAGTCGTGTAAAGTGCAAAATGCCGAACATTTTGAAAGTTTCGGTATGTCGGCTTGAAAGATGAAAAGTGCCTGAAAAAAAAATTAAACATAGATGTCTCACATCAGCCAGTCTCTCATTCAGTGTGATTAAACCAGATTTACTGAATGTAGCCTTTGATTTTTTCAGTGCATTAATTTTTTTAACCACCACACCGCCAACTCTGCAGTCACTTTGCAGAATTTCTTAGCTTGAGCTGTCTGATGATTTGAACTCATTCAAGTCATGAATGTGGAAATCTTTTTCTCATCTCATCCATCCCATAGGATGTAAACACAGTATTATTTAAAGTGCTTAAAGCAGTGAGAAATCACCTCAAACCATCAGCAACTAAAACCATAAACCAAGTCTTTTTGCAGAGACAATATCAAGACCTCTTGTGGAGAGTTTTTACCTTTTTGATCTTTAGCATAAAATGCTTCTCCTGAAAAGGTTCTGAGTTATCCTGAGTAACCGGGACATTTTCTCTGAAAGGTCACATTACGTTTTCATAGCAAAATTGGATTTTATTATTATTACTTTTTTAATACTGTGAGAACCTCAATTGAAATTCCATTCAACCAATCGTATTGTGGCAGTGGCAGAAGTCTCAGAGGCAGATGCCTAAAAATCCCCTGAAATTAAACACACAATCTGCATGGCTTGATACCGTGTAAGTTAAAATGTGATTTTTGTAAACTCGGATGAGCTGCACTGCAATCGGCTGAGCACCCGTGTCTCATCCTTGCTCACTCTACCATCTAATGGACGAAGAGCGGGAACATTACTGCACAGCTCAGCAGTCTGCCTCCATTGATTGAAGCCTGCTGGGGCTCTTTTGTGTGGAAACCCAGTAAAGCACCATTCACATATGTGCCCCTTATGGCCGGATGGGATTACTGAGCCAACCAGTCCACTTGTAGGGTTTTTCCATGGTGGGGGAGGCAGTTGCGCGAAGCCATGCCATGGACAGCCACCATTTGCAACTATTGTTCCATTGCACAGCACAGCAAGGTAAAGCTGTTTATTGTAATGACATGTTTGAGGTGTACTTGTTGCAAAGCACACTAACGCAGACGTGTTGGTGTGTCCTGGGCATAAGAACCTGACACCTGCAGCCCTTTTCTGCCCTTAATGGCTTTCCTGTCTCTATTCACCATGCAAATGCAGTATATAAAACTGATCTGTTGACCAGATAGAGCAGAATAGTTGGTGGTTTTGTTTGCATCAGCAGTAACTTATGAAGCAATACAGTCAAAAAATTCAACTGAAAGAAGAAATAAGATTGATATCTGAGAGCACAAACGGGAGCACAGCAGTGAAACTAAACTTTAAAGAGATTTAGGTGGAGACGACAAAATACAGAGAGACTTTAAAAAACCAGAGCAGACCAACCAAGGCTTATGGCAAAGCCTCACCAAAGTGCCGTGCTTGTGCAAAGCCTCACAGAGAAGTCACTGATACTGGAGTGAGTTTAGAAAAAGCTTTGTAGATTACTGTGTGGAGATGTGGGGGACACAACATGCTGACACAGGAATTCTAGTTGAGACAATAGCAAGTGTGCCAGCCAGGGGGTTTTATTAGCACTGACTGGTGAAATTAAACCCTTCACGATCAAAAGTGGAGGAATAAATGAAGGCATAACAACACTTTTTTATAGCTTTGTGGAACTAATGTTCTCAGCGTCAATGCAGAGTGAGCACTGACAGGCTGAAAATGAAGAATGTAAATTCACCTGTTACAGTCCAGAGAAAACCCACCCATTTCTGGATTTCATCGCTCACGAAGTCTCTTTAGGGGAGAATGTGACAAAATATGAACTCATTCTTAAAAGGTTAAAACTTCAACTACATTTACATACATTTCTTATGCTGAGTCCATTAGCATATAATGTAATTTGACGCCCTCTGTACAGTGAAAGCTCTCTTCTGTAAAACTCCATGACCCCAGCTTGTTACAGTGGCTGTTGTTTTAAATACTCATTTTCTGAGCCTGTCCACCCTGTAGTATCATTCTCAGACTATAAACAACTCCCTCCATAAGATATGCATAATGCTGCACATGCTTTTCTTGCTCACTGACTGAAACAGGTTCTCTACTTTGACGTTCTCAGTGCTGCCCCTAATGTCCAAAAAATATACTGCTACAGTCTTTGCTCTCGTATTTCTGGAATATAGCCTTCTTGGTTAGCTGACAATTGAACTCTTGATACCAACTTTCATTGTAAAAATGCTTACCTTGAAGCTGCAGTTGGTAACTTTGGGGTAAACATCAATAACTTTTTGTGTTCTATTTTGAAAATGTGTCATAATACGTATAGACAGCTAACGTGACGTGGTCAGAGAGCATCGCAAGATTTCTGTTTTCCCATGCCTCTGTATTCAAGATTCCTAAAAATCCTATCGCCCCCGTTCTATTTGCCCAATCAGTGACATTCTCTGTTCTCTTTGTCCTGATTGGCTGGTCTATGCTGCGCCTCTTAGCAACAGTTGATGTCAGTACCTCTGCTGACAACACAGTGTCTGCAAGCGACACCGTCAGCTAAAGCTGAGACGGACCAGTTTACTCTGCTGCAACTTTCCCTGCAATCATTTTGTCTCGATTCAAACTGGACTTATTAGAGAGAGCGACAACAAATGAAAGAAAGTGTGTGCTGGTGCAAACAGCTGCAGCTGATTTGCTTCCCAACGAGTCTCATGCCACAGCTAACATTACCTTTTAGCTCGTTAGCAAAAGTTACCAAATACACCTTTAAACAAAAGGAAGTCTGGTTTTCATTGTCTTAATCAAAGCATTTGTTTTATGTGATTATTTAAATCTACTGAATAACCATGATTTGTTTGTTTTATTCTGGATAGTTTCAGTTTTAAAACTTTTTGATTTAAATTACCTTTGATCAATAATTTAACGTTTTTTCAGAGCCACTCAATTTGAATATGACTAAGTGTTTGATTTGCTGCGTTTTATGGGGGTATGACTCCAGGCAAAGCCTCAGCTGCATCATGAATGTATGCTTGACGGATAATTGAGGTTTTGTCTTGTTAATACTAGACCAGTACATTTTAGATTAGAAATGTAACATTTTTGGTTAAAAAGAAAAAATTACAGCAGTTGAAGACTATCATATGTTTCACCTATAGGCTGTGGTCTTTCTGAAACCAGTGGTCTGCAAGCCTTACTACAGAGTTCAATGTTACAGCAGCGAAAACAGAACACCATATGCTGGCAAAATCATTTGGACTCATTAGTGTCTCTTCACATCTTAGTTATGACAAATTATGATTCCTGCGTATTGTCATAGTTTGGGTTTAGGATTGGTGACAGCAGTGTGAACCCTGAAATTAAGCTGCTGGTCTGGTTAGACAGCCCCGTTAACGCTGACCTCATCTGTCCTCCACATGAGGACCGCAGTCAGTGGCGGGTGGCTGGGGCTCCCCTCACATCATCGAGGCATGTAGCACCTGAGATCTTTGCACCTCAGGGAATAGACGTGTCCCCATCACCATCTGAGGGCATTTGAGTATTTTGCAATCATCCCCCAGATGGATGACAGCACCAGTTATGTTTTGTTTCAGTTTTCAGCCAGCTTAGTCCCCCCAGCTGTGGCCTAGCCTTTTAATTAGCCTTTGGTTAATTGCAGGCTTAATAAAACCAGGTATCGTGGGACGCACAATCTCGTATGGCCTTCTTACACTGCAGCTCCATTCATCTGTCTTGACACACATCAGATAAGTTTTAATAGCCTGGATTTTATTCTCAGATAATAAAATTCAGTAAGTTTCCAAAAGATTGTTTTATTCAAAAGAAAAGAATTTATGGTATGTAAAATGTATAATATGTTTCCTGAAGTGTCCGTTAAGCACAATTTGATTCTGAGAGATGCTTGTGTGCCAAAATACTTTTGTGATGAATGTAGCATGAAAATAAAAAAGTATCTGTCACTTTCTTTTACAGCCTCGAGATTCTCATCTAACACTCGGCCTGTGCTTCCATCACCAGACATTCTTGCCGTGGTTTTCATTTACTGGCTGAGCTTCTGTGCTTGTCACGTGACTTTGTTCTTAGGGGAAACATTTGCGTGTTAACTGTTCAAATGGAATGCTGGCAGATAAAACAAAATGCTTTACTTTGGAGGAAGGCCAATGCAGCAGCTCAGCAGCTGAAAAGGAGGGAGGACAGTGTTGCACTGGCCCGGCCTCTCAATGTGCCTTTTTGTTTCAACTGTGGAATGTTAACTCTTTGTTGTTCAACTGTTTCGCTTAATGTGAAAATGTTTTGTGGTGCATTCAATGGGCATTCTTGTGTTTGCAAGAAATTCATGTTTTGACTGTCATTTCTGCCAACTTATTTCTTTCTCTAGGCGAGAGTTACGTGTGTGCCTCAAACGAACCCTTTCGACGTGTGGACTACACTAAAAACATGAACCCCAACTGGTCAGTGGGCAGCAAGACCAGCACATCGCGCTCCCTCTCGTCTCTCTTCCCGCTGAAGAATGAGCTGCAGCGCGAGTCCAAGGACTTCATCAAACCCAAGCTGGTCACAGTCATCCGCAGTGGTGTCAAACCCCGCAAGGCGGTACGGATACTGCTCAACAAGAAGACGGCACACTCCTTCGAGCAGGTGCTCACTGACATCACAGATGCAATAAAGTTGGATTCGGGAGCTGTGAGGAGACTGTACACTTTAGAGGGCAAGCAGGTGAGATTTTTATTTTGCATGCTTGTTTTATTTTAAAGGACCAAGGGAACTTGTGCAAAACCCAGCCAGTGAAAGAAGGCACACTTGTTTTGCCAGTGTCCACACACTCATCAGCTGAAATTACATAACATGACAGTTGGAGGGAGTTTTATTTTTTTTTGTGAGATGAGAATGGAGGATCTGCACATGCATATGAAAGCCAGATGGAACTGCTGGAATGAGCTTTTTAGTCTAAGGTTTTATCTCCAAGAAAACTCAGTGATTTATAGACTTCAGCTGTGTCAGCAGTCTAGGTAATTACACCCCATTTAATCTTCCATACATAATTACGCGCCACGATTATTTCAACAAGGCCCTAATGAATACATTTAGAGTTCAGGCCTTTCACCATATCCATCAGTATAGTTTCCTCCCCAACTCATTCTGCCCTATTGAGACATGTGAGACTGTTGTTGCTATAATCCTGTCCGACTGGGAGACATATGTAGTAATACTTCCATCTAAAAATCTCATTGCGGGCCCCCTGGTGTAATGAGATGAGGTGAGCTTGAGCACATGGTGCCCCTAATCAAAAAGATTTATATGTCGTTGTCTCATCTGGGAGATATCTTAAATAATTATTATTAATTACATGGTTTTAAGTCTCATCTCACAGAATTATTTAACTTCAATTGAGTAAGACAAAGAAATGGGATTTGGAAGAATGTTTTTTTTTTTTTTTAATTCAACTTTATGAAAGTCAGTGTTTTAAAGTTTTACAGTTTGACATAAGCATTAATGCAGAAGCTTGGTCACCTTATCTTACCTTACGTCTTTCACTTGTGAGCAGAGGATCATATTTAAAAAATGTAAAGGGTAACTCTAAACAAATGAGTGTGGAGATAAATAAAATGTTATGGTTTTAACCAGTTTCAAAAGTTTACCTAAAGACATTAAACAGACGCCAGGCTGATGACACACTTAGAGGTTTTAGATTGGCAAGAACATTCAACTCAAATTCAAACATACATGACTATCTAGATTAGTAAAAAGTTCAAGTCCTCATGATATGTAAGATTTTGACATTAAAATGTCAAGAAAAACGACTGTATCTTTGTTATATTTTGTGTAAATGTGTGCCTACATTATCCCAAAAGTTTCAAGATAAGGGCATGATTAATTTTGTCGCTAATTTCTGGGGCAACACAAGTCAGAGGAAGGAGTGAGGAAGGAAGTCAGCAAACATTACTTACAGAACATAAGCAAATCTTGAACTCATTACCCCGTCTGTGAACATTCCTGTCTGAGCCAGTCTGTGTAAAAATTAAATAAACTGACACCGTGATCCAGTTCTACTTCATGAGTTTTATTGTTTTGATTGTGGAACCTCCAGCAACAGAAATTACATACTTTGCATTTAAGTCAAAATTAAAGATTGAAAGATTGCTTCCACATTTCAGGCCTCAAATGACCTTTAATAACTTTTGATTTGTTTTACTTCAGATGCAGCAAACTGTGTCAGGGAACTCTTCAAGCTGTTTTAGTCAGTGGATTTTGAGGCTAATGTGTGTGTTTATTGTCAGTGTACCAGTGAAAGCACATAGTTATGATGTCAGCAAATGTCAGATGACATAAATGTAAAGCTTTGTATAACTTCATGCTGTTGTTTAACTTGTCAAAATAGTGCACCGAAATCAAACTAGTGTGATTGTATTACTTGTTTGTTGCAAGAGCGCTCTCTTTGCTATGCATTGCTCTAACCATAGCTGTAATTGCACATACAGTGTTTTGTTTATTCAAAAGTTAAGTAAAATCAGTTTCTAGTAGTTAAAAAGAGGGTTTAAGGGAGTGGACACATCTCCAGCTTCAACAATTCCACAGAGAGAGGGACGCTGATTATTGATAAAATCCCCAAATTTCATCACCAATAAACTGAATTTTCTAAGTAATAGTTACAGTAAACATGAGGCTAAAACCACGAGCTCTCCTGTGTTTGTCAAATGTTAATACTGAGAATCTCCAGTCTTAAAAAAAACGGTGGATGTTTGCTTCCTGGGAGCAGAAAAACCAGACCAGTGACTCATGAGAAGAGTGATCACCTTTAAACAGAGCCAGCCCAGCAACCTTTCTGTCAAGTCAGCACTGATGATCTATTAATGTAATGACTTGTCAAGATTATGTAATAGAATTCAGTACATTCTCTCAATAAGTTTCCTGTGGCGGATGGTCCAGCACTTCATGTCTGATCAGGGGGTGTGATTTTTCAGTGGAGATCAGATGTATAAGCTGTTTGCTGCTGAGCTAATTAGTTTCTTCTATTCTGTGTATTCCTATTAGAGACTCTTTGTTTTTGGACACATGAGGGATGGTTTTCCACATTTTAGATTGCTCAGGCTGCCTTTAACCTGCTTTGGATTTTTAAGCCAGGCAGCTGTAGTCTGCCAGACTGTGGCAGTTTGTTAAAGATTGTTAAATTTAGAAGGCCTTATTGGAAGTTAATGATTTTGCTGAGGTGAAGTCAAAACAGAGAGCTCCAGATCTGCAGTGATGGAGTGTCTTTTAGTGGAGTATTACTTTGAACCTGGGTTGTTATGGTGGAACAGTGGTTAGCAGTGTTGCCTTACAGCAGGAAGGTTCTAGGTTTAGTCCCAGCATCCCTGTGTTGAGTCTGCATGTTCTTCCTGTGTTTGCATTGGTTCTCTCCAGTGCTGCAGCTTTCTCCTACAGTCTGAAGATCTGCAGGTTAACTTTATATTACCTGTATGTGTGAATGTTAACACCAATGGTTGTTTTTCTTTGTACCCACCCTCACACGTGTCAGCTGGTATTGGTTCCAGCCCCCCTGTGACCCTGCCAAGGATAAGCAGCTACAGATGGATGAGTTACTTTTAACCTTTTCATCCAAATAGTCTGTCAGTCTGTCTGCTATTATATAATAAGTTTGATAACTGTATAATGCATGACTTTCACAAATTTCTTTCAAAAAGCATTTTTGCTAGGTTTAGTTGTGTTTTTGGCTGGATTACAGCAAAAGGCCGTCATCCCTGACGTACTGAGTGATGAAGTTACAACATTGGTCAATCGAGTGTTGGTGTTTCCTCACTGGATGTTGGTCTTTTAAAATGAATTGGCGCTGACAGTCGTCAGTTACATCATCAGAAGCACATTGATCATACGTAGTCCAGTCATAAAATAGGTTTTGATGTAGTCTTGTTTTTACACAGATTACCCACATATAGGGCTGGACAATATAAAGCTAGATTGGTAAAGGTAAAGCAGCTTTATTGTTATTATACAATGAAACTGCAAGTTTAGAGTGGAGCAATCTCGGAACACATTGGCTGCATTCGCTGTCTGATCGATACAGCCTCAGGGGGCTACCGTTGGAGGAGGCCAATTTCAGTTTCCGACTTGCTTCTCCGAGAGCTGCTCGCTGTTTACAGTCCGACTGTTTACAGTCTGACGGGAGAATGGAGGTGGTGTTGAGAGACCACATCT
>JAQFJB010000019.1:4227459-4238350 GCA_029874875.1 Naso minor
AAAAGATATTAAAATGAATATGGTGTGATTTTTGCAGGGATCTGCACCAAACAGAAATGCTTTCTTGAGTCTGTAGAATTTGACGTGTAAGGCCGGACAACTCTGCAACACCACAAAATTTCAATTTAATTGTTATTTTGACACACACATTTCTTCTTTAACATAACTTTGCCTCCGTGCGATTTGAAAATTGCAGTACGCCATATTGTGATTTGGATTAAATTTTCCACTTATTGCACAGCCCAATTATGAGATATTATTTACTATAAAAGCTATATTTTGATAGCTGAAGGCTTCCCTGACAATTTACATACACAGTGATGATTCATTAATTAAAACAACTACGCTTTTTCATCAATTACGGAAAAAAAATGATAGTAGCGTAGCAGAAATTTAATTACAAATACAGACTCAAGTTAACGCACAACAGAGTACTTTTCTTATTAAGTTAATATGAAAATCTTGTAAGGTTGGCCAAAGATTCAGTATCATCAGTTAGTAACATTTTGAATGATTTTGTGATGATATGGTCACAACACCTTAATCTATAAATTTATATTCAACTTTTTAAACCAGCTGTAAAAGCTAGTAACATTAGTTGGTTAGTTTTTGGGTTTTTTTGCAAATGTCTGTTATATTCTGACGTGATTCAAAAATATCCACACATACCTTAATAATGATTTCCACCATTTCCCCAGGACCTTATCTTATTTCACTGGACATCTCTTTATTGAGGGTTATACACTGTGTGAGTTTCTGTGTCTGCGTACTAATATTATTGTTCTAAAATTTGGTTGCTATGACTGCTTCACTGAACACTTTTGCTTTAGACGGAGCAGAGGGCAAAAACAACTGGTTCTTTAAATAGAACAAATATGACAACACAGATGTGCTGGAGTATGAGAAGCAAAGAGAGATTAAGTGCTGGAGCGAAGGAGTCTGAAAACAGACTAATGCTGCAAAAAAGCATCTCTGTAGACTTTGGCAGGAGTAAAACGAGAGTGTGTAGGAGCGCAGGAAAAGGGAGAAGGACAACATTAGTGAGTGAGTATGTCAGCAGCAGTAGATCATCTCATTTCTCAGGCTCTCATCGGCCCCCTCCATTACGTCATTGAAGAGGAGGACGAAGAAGAGGAGGAGGTGGGGGAGAACGACAGGGAACAGGGGGAGGCAGAGAAGAGGGGGGGACAGCTCGTAAAACACTGAGCACACAGTAAACATGTCTGCCCTTATGCATGACAATACCCCTACAGTGAGCGCTGGCTGACATTAGCCAGATAACCCCCCTCTGCCCCACATGCTAGTTCCCATCCAACAACAAGGCTTTCAGTGAAGACACCAGGGGAATAGATTAGCGCTCAGCTAACATGCTAAACTGTGTTCTGCTACACAAAGCTATACTGGCCGAGACGATGTTACGATTTTCACTCACTCAGTCATTCACAAGTGCATAAGTATATCCTAGTGGTTAGTGACTGGTCCTAGCAGTGGTTTACCTCAGCTCGCACATGGATTCCCATGGGGTTCCTGTGAGGTGAAGGCTGGTGGGAACGCATTATGTGCGTCCCAGCGGCTGTGTGATCAGACATTGTGGTGTGGATGAGAGGTGAATGTAAACAGCCATGATCTTTGACTTTATATAGCTGGTGGTCTGAGCTGGGAACCTATAATGTCTTGTGGGAAAAATAAGTGAGGCGGACTTTTATTTTCTGGACCCTGTCCTCCCTCAGATTTTATTACACAGCCACTATATAATTCTGCATAATGACACACGACATTTTAAAATGTTTTAAACATCGACAGCATTGCTCTATTTTGTATATTTACTTATCAAATTAAAAAATATATATTACCAAGAACATTCCCTTCCCCTTCCTTGATCATGAACTGGCGGGATAATGGACTTGTCAGCCATGATGGCATAGTTTTTTGAAGTGTGAAGGTCTGTCAGCATATAAAACTGACAAACCTCAGAAAAGGACTTTCAAAGACAATGATCATGTGAGTATATGGGTTTGAGAGGTAAAGCTGATTTGGCTCAGACTGATTTGACATTCGTCTGTTAGCACTGAGCAGCCATGCAGATGTTTACCTCAGCAGATGAGATTGCTGTGGGGTGACCACATTAACAGCTGTAAAGTTAAGTGTGAGGCTCTATGACACACATCATCATCACGGCTTAAAGTTACAAATAGCAGACTGAATTCGAAGAGAACATGCATTTGAAGTCTGAGGCAGTATTAAGCTAATTTTACCCACGTAAAGCAGAGAAGGACAACGTAAAGGCAAGCACAGATCCCTTATATACCAAAGGCTAATGGCTAACAAACATTTGTGTCCTAACTACTCTCTGTTTTACATTTTAGGGGTGAGTGTGGTTTAAATCCCACTGGGATTCAAAAGTATACTTCCCAAGCAAGACAATAAGCAGAGAGTGCACCAAGAGCTGCTCGGACGGATAAAGGTGGTGTTGATTTTCAGTATTGACAGCTGAAGAGTTTCACATTTCAGGGAGAAATTAAGACACCAGCCCATTTCAGCGCATTGTAAGACTCTGCTTTACAATAATTATTTACACACAAACAAAAAGCAATAGCATAATGCTGTATCAGTGTGTGATATTAGACAGCATTCAAGCATTCCAGCACTTATGTAAAACAGCAGCTTATGCATCCACTGCAACATTTTACGTCACAGATTTCTACATTAAAATCGCATTACATGGCAATTACAATTATTAGCAGCTAATTACTGCCAACTGCTTTTTGTCATAAAAACATCACAACCATGTACTGGGCACATAGGCTCAGCTTTTAATACAGATGTCAATCTGACACTGTTACTACAGCCGCTGGCAGCATGGAGGAAGAACGATAATGAACCTCCCACATTCAATGCTTGTACCTATGTAACAGAACAGAAAGGCTAACTGAAAGTGCAATTGACCCACCTTGAACAGTATTTATTAAGTGATTTGATTTAATGCAGAATGTCAATATCAAAAACAGGATTTAATGGAGCATTGCTCGAAATCTAGTTTCAGAATTACATCCAAAAGTGTTCTGAGTTTGCCACGAGAGTTCCTCATAGACTGCACATTCTGTAGTTAAATATGTGTACATCCTCTCCCTGCATGTCACAGAAACCTTTTGTTTTTGCAGTGGGTGAATGGTAAATCTGCATCATCTACTGAAATGGTTGGATGAAGCGGTCCTCGTGACAGGCGCTTGTTGCAGTTGGGTGGAAAATCGACCACTCCATCCTCGTGTTATACAGTTCAAATCACACTAACCATGCTGGCCTCACAGGGACAGATTACAGTTGCTTAAGAAAGAACACAAGTTTGCAATCCTGTAATAATCGCACGGCTTTTATTGTTACGGCATACGAGGGGTTTTACACATGGTAAGAACTCACGAGCATTACTCTCACACAATATATTGAAGAGCTTAATGCCAAAAAAAAGGATTAAAGATTCACACAGGTTCCTCTGCTGTCTAACGTCGGAGCAGAGATATGCTGGGGCCTTACAGTGAGGGTTTGCCACATGTGGTTGTGACCTGTGATCAACCCTATATCAGCTTCTGCCCCATCACTCAGTTAGCTTTGCCCATTCAACGAGAGAAAAGCCTCTCACTTGTTCTGTGAGGGCAGTTTAGCTGATGTCTCTGTCACTGCTTTGAGTGCACAGATGCTTTATAAGGGGAAAAAGGCCAAAAGTAATGTGCTGCCTGTCTCTCCCTTGTGTGTGGTTTGCAGGTCTGTCAGCAGTGCTACAACAGCACAGATGACTGAAAGGAACCAAGCATGTGAACTATGGAGCAGCTAATGGGCTCTGTAGAGTTCATATAAGTTGGAAGGTGACCGCACCCAACCATTAAAAGAAAAGAAATGTTTGTTGTTGGTTATGATTGGACAAATCGGTGTCAGGCACAGAAGGATATCTGTTAGCTCCAAATAAATGCAGAAAATGAGTGAAAAATGGCATTAAGCTGACCATATTGGTCAACAAGAGATGCAAATTAAAAATCAAAATTACAAATATTTAATTTTGCTACATAAAATATTTTACAGTACTAAAAGTTTTAGTTGTGTTAAGTTATGTTCAACATTTGCATTCTTGTTTTTAACCAGGCATTGCGGAGTTCAACCTGGATAATTTGGGAGATTCTTCCTGGTGCTTCACTGTGTAAATCACAGCTTCTAAAATTTAAACTCAGTCTACTATTGGGCTGTTTACAGTAGGAGATGGCTGGTACAACAAACGTTGGTTTACGCCGCCCGATATCAGGAGCTTCAGCAAAGTCTGAACACATGGCAGTGCAGGTAAACATTGATGTACACACAAATACACCGCCAAACTTACGCAGGCACGCGATCACCTGCTATCGCACTAATGGTTAGCAGACCTGCACAGTGAGATGTGGTCATATATATAGTGGAATGTCAGAGAGGCTGACAGTGCCCAGAGACATGTAGTTATCTGGTGGAGGAGGGATCAAGTTCTTAACCTCTCCTTCGACCTTCTGGTAAAAACAACAAGCAGCCCCTGATCTCTGTGGCATGCCGTCTCAAGATCCTGCTGTCTCGTGTGTGTGTGTGAGTGCGTGATGGACCAAGAAAGAAAGGGAGTATACCTTTAAGTATACTGTAGGTACTTCAGTGCAGAGAAGGTGCATGCTTGACTTAAAGGTGCAGAGGTGCTTTGTCTCCAGTCAGTCTGTTCCAACCATCAAACCGAAGCTTTTCAACTCAAGCCTTTGAGGTTAAACAACAATGCGTGCAGGCGCACACTTGCAGCTTATTTACTGCCATACAACACACGTTTTACTAAACAAAAGTGATGAACTATGACACTTCCAACATCAGGATAATATAAACCAGGCTACAGTTGGATGTGATGTTTATAGCTTCTGCTGGGTTTTTTTTTTTTTTTACTTACCATGCAGCTCTCATGCACAACAACAAAAACAAGCTGCCGTTTTGCACAGCAGCACAATCCTTTACTGTGAGAGGGTTTTAATGGCCTCTCCAGATTGGGCCCTAATTAGCTGTTAATCATCTCAGGCTCATAACCAGAGTGGAGACAGCAGGCGTGTGTGTATCTGTAAGGCGTGTGTGCATTTGCGTGTGTTTGCGTGTTCTCTCCTGCTGTCTATCCTTGTGTTTTGAGGCCATTAGCAGCAGACGAGCTAAAGAGAGCCAAACAGCCCATTAACTCTTTCACTCTTCCTCCGTCATCTCAGTCATGCTCATCTCTCTCCCCATAGTACCACAGTTGCCAGCTGACACCCTCTAATGCCAGCGATCTGTCACAACCAGAGACCTGTCCACCCACACAGCCGAGGACTCTACCTCATCGAGTCTTCTGCCCATTCTTACCTTTATTCTTTCTGTCAACCCTCCTGTTCTCCATCTCTGATTCTGTTGGTATATGTCTTCTACTACTGTACAACTGGGAATCTTAAAATGTTAAAACTGTATGAAAAATACTGCACCCTTGAACTGACAATGTAGAGTAAACTGAGCAAAAGCTCTCTAAAACATAACCCACGTTGTTTCTTGTACCAAAAATTAACACTACATAGAAACAATCACTATGTCTGACCGTCATTGACATGTGAAACCAACATGTGGCGAATAACTTAACTCCCAATTACTCCCACTACCTGAGGACATTGCACTAGCAATGTCATTAATGTACAGTATATGCTTATGTGGTAATGAAGCAGATATTTACAGTCCCCTTATTAGACCTCAGAAATCTCATTTTTCACTGAGCTTGTTACGTCTCTGTGCACCTCCACCTGCCTGCTGGGCTCGTCTGCACATTGAATCAATATCTCAGTTTGCATGCAGTACAGGAAGAAACCGCAGACTGAAATTTTATCAGCCTGAAAGCAATAACTAGGCAGGTAGCTGTGCATGAGCGTAGACAATTTGAATAAGTCCAAATTGGCTCTGCTGAACCAAATTGGGCACAAAGGACAGGACCTGAGGAAATGGACGGAGCAGAGGCAATGGAGACTGACGCACTAATACAGGCAATGAAAAGCCACTTTGTGCCTACAAGGAGCACAAAGCACATTGACTCACAGATGCAAACAAGTTGGCTTCTTCACTGTAATTGTGTTGACTGATTTTTAGTGTATACAATAATATTAACCAAATAATTAATATTCTAAAGGCAAGTATGTTCTACCTCTGTATATTAAACAATGCTAACTCACAAAGTGAGCTAGAGTAAAATTACAGATGGAATATTTTACCTACTGCAAAGCGAAATGGTAAAAATGGTGAAAAGCACAAAAACGTGCTATAAAAAAGCATGACAAAGCTGTAAACACCTTTTACTTACTGTCATTATCAATTATTCTGTTATTTATATTTGCAAATGATAGTTTAGTCTATTAAATGTCTAAGGAAGTTGCCAAAAAGGTCGAGGATAAGTTCAGGCATCCCAAGCAATGTCCTCAGATGGCTTGTTCTTTTCTGAGAAACAGTCCAAACCATGATAATTTATTGCACAACAGAGCTGCGTGATTATGGTTAAATTCATAATCACGAATATTTGTGTAAATATTGAGATCATGATTATTTTACATGACCTCTCACGCTTTACCACTCTCTTTCTCTCTGTTTTTTTCCTTTATTGCTTGGTCATAGACCACTTTGTGATCGCATTTCAACTGATTAAACAAAACACCATCATGCATGGTTAGAGTATTTGTTGCTGTTCCTTGTCGGATTCTTTGAAACCAAAGTGTTTCCAAACAGCTGAAAAGGTTTTACCTTTCTTGTTGACCAGATGATCTCTATCGATCATCATGGCTTGAGCTGAACTGACGTTAAAAATGGCATGGCATGTCAGAGTAAGACTGTGTGCGTGTAGAGCATAAGTGTTCATGTTTGATGAAAGAGAACGAGGTGCACTGAATTTCCAAAACAAAAAGAGCATCACTGCGAAACAGCATGCGTTTCAATAATCATTTCATCTTGATTATCTTGTTTTCTTAATCGTTGGAAACCAAGATTGTAACTGAAAATAAAATTCCATTCATTGAGTGGCCCTAATTTACAATACAATATTAAATATATGCATGGAATTTTAAAAATTAATTACTTAGAAAAAGAATCAATTGATCATTTCAGCAACAAAGCAGACATGTCTGTTTCTTTACCGGATTGTAATCAAAAAGTCATTGAGTATATTCCTTCTTTAGCACGCACTTTGCACGCAATAAATTCACGCAATTCCCTCACTGAGTAAAATACTGCGAATAGCACTCAGTCCCTGCCACCGTGACAAGCTTCCCCTGTTACACCCACCTTGGCCGGGACCATGCTGACAGCCAGAAAGAGAGAAGTGTGTGATTAATGACAGGGGCCTGCTCATATCAGCAGGCTGGTTAACAGACCCCACCACAAGACTACACAGGTCATAGAGCACAGCCAGCCTCATCAGCACCCATTACTACTGTGGGCACACGACGCACAGGAAGCGTCTGTTAAATCTGTTATCACCCCAAACAATTACACTGTAGGGGAATAGGGCCGATTGAAAAAAAAAATCGAAATCAAACAGATTTTGTGAATATGATTTGGTTTTGCACATCAATTTTTAGTCTTTAATTTGACCTTTTTTTCTTTTCTTTTCTTCCAGCAATCAATTGTTCATTTACAAAGATAGCCTGGCCTGAGTCCCAGTAAAACTCCATAAAGTCAACAAGTTTTGAAGTTGGAGGACTAAAAATACAAATGAAAATCTACTCCAGTAACAAAGATTACAAACAGTAAATCTATCTTGTGCCTTTGGACCCCCTCGATGGAGCAAGGTGATTAGTTTACGTTACCTTAGTTTTTTCCAGTCTAATACGTGTAGGGGTGGGTGTGTGTGTGTGTGTGTGTGTGTGTGTGTGAAAGAGGACAGAAAATGCAACAGCAAGTCTGACAACATCCGACATGCATATACACAGAATATCTCAGCTTTGGGGCTGAGTGTGCAGGAAGTGAAGATCAGAAACAGGATACGACATCATTTCTTTGCACATAAACACAGATGCGATCACGCACAAGTGTACATGCACCAGATGTGTGTGGACGGAGCTGGGGGAGAAAGAAAGATGGTGAGGTGGATAGGGATGAAAGGTGAGGTGATCTTGGATTACGTTTGCCTACACAGCAATCAGAGAGCTGGGCCACGTCAGAGGAGCGTGAGGCTCAGGTGACAGGAAGAGCTGTGAGACGATCAGGAAACAACATTGTCTCATTGAATTAGCACGTCCAGCTGATATCTCTGGCAAGACTTCAGTTGGTATGGGTTGTGTGACATATGAGGCATGGACAGAAATGTGTGTGTATGTTTACAACGTGTGTCAGCGGCTTTTAGACATCTTTTTTTTTTTTTAAATATTGATCTTGTCTATAACAACAATTAAACACTTTGTATTGATGACTATACAGTGTACAATATGCACTCTGTGGTCAGTAGAATTTCCAGAATTGCTCAAGAAAACTTCAACAGAGACACTCAAGAACTGATTGAAAGGTGATTTTTCTAGTTATTATACTTTATACTGTCCAAGCTAACACGGCGCAAAAATCCACATTGGTGTATGTCTCTTTGTGTTTCTTACCAGGCGATTGATGCGCACAAACTCCTCTGGGCTCTTGGCCCAAGGTGGCAGCTCCACATCAGAGACCACAGTGCCGTCCTCCATCACTCCAAGGTTGTAACTGTTGGTGTTGACAAACATCTCGGGGAGGTAGTAGAACTCTGGGATCAGCTCCTGCATGGGTGCAGCACAGAGGTACATTTGAATTTTTACACTGGTTTTAAAAAAAACAACAAAAAAAATTAAGCTGTGTTTTGTTTTGTTTTTTTGTAGCAGCAGAGAGTTAATTTAAATAGCTGAGAGAGGTTCAGGTTCGGCCAAGATGAAAATGCTGAATGAAAAAAGCTGTTTCTGAAACTACAAAAGGCTCAGAGGAATCACCAATCAGTCCAAGTAAAGGTGTCATATTTGAAAAAGTGTGAATGGCAGATCTGAATAAGTCTATCAGTAATAAGAAGAGCAGAAGAAGAACAATACCAATGAACACAAGTACAAGTAACAAAGAGGGACTCTTCCTCCGTCTGTTACAGCTGTCATACCATGATATTTTTGTAATTGTGCAATTATTCATGGAAATTACACTTGTAACTGCGGGTCTGCTGCCAGCATTCGTGCTTTGGCCACCACAGAGGATGTGAAAAACCTTTAAGCGTTCAATCCGCTGTGGTTTTTAACTATTCAGATGTACTCATTTGCTTTGTTTGTGTCTAAGCATCAGAAAAAAAGGTTTTCTACTCCCCCTCTTGTTCCACAACAAGAGAAAAAGACCCAGTCAGCCAAATTCCTCCCAAACTATGATGATTTTATTTGGCTGTCCCAAACAACACAAAGTATTTTCAAATTGGCGGATAGAGAAGAGAAATTTAGTTGTGACAGGGGCTGTAACCTCATATGTTTAGCCATTCGTCATTCTTAACAAAGCAGAACTTGCCACAATGAGTGTAAACACTAAGCTTGAGTTTAAGCTTAAGACATGAAGACAAACCCACACTGGCCTCCAGGCTTAAACTGTAATGTTATTGTTGCCTTTCATTGATTATGAAACAAAAGGAAGGACCAGGATGTCTCTCAGTTCTTGGCTGCTGAGAGTAAAATGTATTTTGTGTTGAATACTGTTGACATTTAATTTGATAGATGGCGTCAGTCCTTGCATCATTTGGGGACATACGTGCATAGACACAGTGTGCAAAAACATGTAAAGTTTTATAATAGGACAATAATTTAAACTCATTATAAAACCCCAATACCTATCTGTTCATATACGATTGTTCAAAAAATGCATTTTCAAAAAAAGACTAATTGACGCGATTTGTTTTGGGGATTTGATGGCTGCCCTGCTGGCTGTAGACAGCACTTGTGTGACAACAAGTGCTGACTGGTCCTCTCAAGAAGGACAGAAAGATACAAACATGTTGACAGTCTGACATCAGAGTTGAACAGACCACCGCCAACACCAAGCTGACATGCCGCAGTCTGTCAGGCGATGATGACAGCATGGCAACATGTACATAGTCCCTGCTAAATCTTGAGCCCTAGTAGCAGCTTTAGGAGTTTATTTAAAACTGATTTTCACAAACCCACTCATATGCAGCATGATCTTTAAGAAATACAAACAAATATCCTTGAAAAATAACAACAGGACTGTTTTTTTTAGAGTGTCTGTGCAATACATCCACCTCTCATCAATGGGGTGAAAACAGCCAATCAAATGAGCAAGCAAACACGCAGGTTTAAAACAACACAGCACTTCCTCGCTTCTGAAATCTTTTCACTCCACAAAACCTGACCTAAAACTAAAGGTCAACCTCTTAACGAGTCCTCCAGCTCACCCAGTTTCACTGGCTGCAGCCTGCTGTAAATTTGAGCAGGAGGTGGCAGGATGCATGCATGCACACATCCACACAGACATACACACACACACACGCACACGCACAAACTAAACCTTGAGGGCTTCGCTCCCCAAAACTCAAGCCTGCCTCGCATGGACCATTATGTGCAGTGGCCCCTTTGCTCCAGCCTGGTCAGAGGCCAGCCCCTCTGATCCCCAATCCTGTCCTGTTATGGGTCACTGGAGGGGGCTCTGGCCTCTGGGCTCCTATGCTACACTTCCACTGTTGCTACTTCTAACCCCTCTACTCTTCCCTCTCCCCCTCTGATGCCTTTGGGCTTAAGCTCGGGGTCAGGGGATTGGGGACTGGAGGTCATGCTAGCGTCACCCAGGCTAGAGACACATTGAATCTGGGTGTTGTAAACTATTATCACTCCTTCTTTACCAG
>JAQFJB010000019.1:4310829-4322643 GCA_029874875.1 Naso minor
CTGATTAAACACAGTATTTATGTCACCCAGAAATGGAGTCTGTTTTGGAGTCTCCATCCTGCTCTGACTGTTACGCAAACACACATCCTCACACACACACACACACACACACTTGACTTCCACACCAAATTTCAGCCTCCTAGGGTGAAAACTGTGGTTGTCAAAGAGTGGGTAATTTTTGTGGACCAACCGACCAACAGAGCAATCTGTAGAGCTGCTGGTTGCAGCTCATGATGTTTATTTAAACAATCTACCGGTTTTCAAAATAGCTCTAGTTTAATTTTCATTCCATTGAGCAGTGTTGTACAATCCTTTTATAATTCTCATCTATCCATAAAAGGACCACAGTCCCCTAACATAAAATGAGACATCATCTAAAAATGAGTACTGACTGCTTTGGTCTGCACAGGCTACACAATCAGCTTGGAAACTGGTAGAGAGGAGTGAAACAGCTGCGGTCAGAGTGCATTTATCACTAGTAAATACACAAATTTCCTCCTCTTTGACTAACGTTATGGTTCGAGGTGTCAGTCTAAACAATCCAGCCGCAGCCGCGCGCGACTTTAAATCCTCAACTTCGAGGGGACAACGAGAGAAGGCAAAGTCAGCGGTCATCGTCTCTCATGTTCTGTTCAATATTTCAACACCTTCAACACAACCGTCAAAAGAATAATAAAGCAACAAGGTCATGGGGCCTGTCTCAACCTCACAGCGCCTTTCCCCCTTCTTCCTCTCAGGGGAGATGGAAAAATATGCTTGAAAAAACCTCAAGTTAGAGACCCAAACTACCGAACTACTCTTCAAAAAAAACAAAAACCAAACCTTTAATCACACCTTCATATATTCCACATTATTTAGCTTTCATTCAAATGTTTGTTTTGTTTATAAGTTATTAGTATTAGTGTCAGCAGGGGTGAAAATAACTTTACTACACATTCTAGTCAATCTTATAAAAATCCTCCTTTCAATAAAGCACCCAAAATTACTGATTTTCATTGAGTTAATAATGAAGCAAAAGTAACACAATGTAAATGTGTATCCAAGCATAAACTTTTTTTAACTCAGCTGTCATCATCTCTTGAGCTGATAGAGGAAACTGTGTGTTTATGCAGAGGCTGGCCTTTCAGTAAACCTAGAGAGCCCACAGGGACGAGGACATCAGCGCCTCAATGAGGAAGGAAAAGATCAATTTACCGCAATCTCTAATACACATCCAAACACATTTGTGCATATGTGATGAATTTCAAAACCATACAGTTTTCCCTTTTCGGCAATCGGCACAATAAATATAAAACCATCATCTCCAATCATGCACAAGGCCAAAAGAGAAGCCCTTCTTCTGAAAAGCTTTCTAAAATGCCTGCACACCATCACTCCGTACCCAACTTCACGTCATGCAGACAACAATCTAACACTTAACCTCAATTCATAACTGCTTTTTGTCCTGCAGGACCATATTGGCATTGACCGTGTTTACAATACCTTCCAAATAAAGCGGGCACAGAGGGAATAAAAGTCTGGACTTGGGAGTGGAAACAGTGTTTTGGAGTTGAGTGCTGGCGGAGGGTTTTGCGGCTGAGGCTGGCTTTGGAGGAAGTGTGTGAGAGTAGCCTTGGGGCCCTCTAGTTTAAGCATAGAGTCTAGTTGAAGGACATTAAACATGAGTGTTAGCCTGTGGCTGTGGGGATATTCCAGACCGGGCCAGACTTTGCTAGCTGGATTTCAAATAAACACCACAGGAAGTGGGGCCGTAAATAGCGTCAATCTCTCTGGAGAACCAGGAAACCAGTGACGCTGAATTTCCTTTATGCTATTTCTTTAAAATGTTTGAACTTTGATGCAGCAGTCCTAGAATTTAACATAGAACTAAAAGCATTTGCAGTGGAGACAAAACGATTATCTTAAAACTGCAGCTCCTAAAGGACTCAGCTCTGAATTAGGTTTGAGGAACGGTGTAGAGGCCATTGGCATTTCGTGGACACTGACAAAGGTGATAGCAAGACTAATGGTGTCATTATGGGCTAAGAAATGGCTCTTCTAGTTGAATTAAAAAAGCGATGACCCTGATCTGAGGGACATCTCGTGGTGACAAAAAGGAAACAGGGACGGATCAGTGATAGAATATTGGATTTTGGCTGCCCTGGTCAGCAGTGTCACGGCTTTTATGGGGGCCATGACCACAGCACTCCTGATGAGTAGATACAGGCAGCCATTTGTGACCCCTCACCTTTAACCTGACCTCCTAACAGATGATAGGATGGAGAGAGAGAGAGCTGCCCTTTGATCCTGATCAGAAATTTAGCCAGCTTTTGATACAGCTAGCCAGAGCCACTTTTTAAACTTTCTTTGTGCGTGAGGGTGAGTGTGAATGAAAGACTGAATCTATTCGTGGAAATGCCCGTCTCAATCTAAATTTAATAAAACCGCTGTGTTTGGTCTATGTTCCAAGATGATGGCAGTGAGTCTAAACACACATGCCATGCACTTCCGTCATTACAGCTGATTATCCATAATCAACATCCAAATATACCACTACCACCAGTGACAAAAAGCAGACCTCCAGAGCAAAATCGCCTTTCAAACGTCAGACACGCCACAACACAAGGAAAACATTTTCCAACACCGAAGAAAAAAAATGTCCCAACTCTCGCAAAAAAATAAATAAGTCAGTTGTGCTTTCCGTGGCATCGCTCATAATCACAAGTATTTGTTGATCTGAGAGGCTGCGGGAGTAGAACTTCAGATGAGACGACAAAAGCATAAATCGTCGAGTCAATTGTGGCCTTGTAGCAGAAGCAAAATCAAAGAGGCTGCGAGCTACTGATTTTTTTCTTCTCTCCAACTATTACATGCAGTTTGATTACAAAGTGATGAACAAAATGCAAATGTTTCAAATATCTCAAATGAATTTAAACATTTCATCATTAACTGCAATAAAGTAAACATTTCAATGACGCATCATTAACAGGCAGGGGCACATCTTGACATTCAAAATTAGACTTTTGTGCGCTGATGATCACAAGAAAAAATAGTGACATGAAATTACAATTTTTTTGGCAGTTTTTTTGTGCCATGATGTGGTATGATACATTATTTATGTACAGAGATCTGATATCTACAATGACCAAAAATAAATAAATAAATATATGTATATAATGCATTTGAAACATACTTAAAATGAGCCTGTAGTTTTGTATAATCATACTTATAAGCAGGGTAAGGGCTAACCCTAACCTTAGCCACCTATGACACATTTTAAGTGTGTTCATAATTTGTTAAAAATGTTTTATATATGTTCATGTGTTATAATGTATTACAGATGCATGCTTTAAGTATTGCCAAAAAACAAAACATGTATGCAGATGAGTGGGACAGACAAAACAATAATAGAACAACAACAAAAAAATCACTTTTACCACAAACAAATTTACTATTCATCTACATTCCTCTGACTGATTAATGTGTTGAGTAGTTGAGTAGTTTGTAGCTTACTCATGGTGCTTTGTCTGAAGACGCGTGCGTGCGTGTGTGTGTGTGTGTGTGTGTGTGTTTGTATGTGTATGTATGAATAACTTAACACCGGGGTGCCTACTTGATCTCTTGACAAACCATATGTGCGTGTTCAGATGGTATCTGCTTAAAACAAAACAGACACTCGTATTGGTGTTTGCGTGATCAAATTCACAACTGAGGGAATATTTACTGATGTCAAAATATTTACACTGTAGGGTCTCCAACAGCTTCGTGAACTCACACTTTCACAGCTACACTAACACAGAGTGAAAAAAGCAGAATGTAAACGGCCCATACACCAACCAGACAAACCAAAAATACGTTGGGACACTTGAACTGTGCATGAAAAGGATGCTTGAGTGAAATACTGTCCATTTAAGCCGGCAGTTTATCATGAAAAGCGAACTCTTTTTTAAGAAGTACATTTTTCACACTCATCATGTAACAGATTTGGTATTTGGTTCATTTAGTTTAATGTCAGTGGATTTTAATGATGTAAGAATACCTAAATGCTGTGCAGCTGTTTCAGCTTCAAATGGAACAGATGTTCAGTTCTACAAGAGAAATGATACACTCACCTCATCCAACAACGTAATTTTACCGACTGGATTTTTCTAATGTATTTATTGTAAGTTGAACCTTAGGTTTAGATTTTTTCGGCACAGTTTACTACACAATAGCGAAGGGTGTCATTGAGAACCTCAAACTATGTAAAGACTATGGAGCGATTCCTACAAATTAAGAATTGGTCTCTGTTACTTTCTAATTCCAAGAAATTTAACATTTTATTCCAGTTTCTCTCTCGGTGAAAAAAGACATGTTTTTGTTTCTTGCCAGCTGATGTTTGAGTTGACACTGACACTTCATTAAAAAGTTAAGAGCATCATACAGTTTATCATCAGTTCTTCAGTGATATAAAAAATACATTTATCACATCACATGGATTAACAGGGCACATTTTCTAAATGATGTGATGCATAAACAATTAAATCACTTGGTTGATTCATAGTGATCAAAACATTTCAAGTGGGGCAAATGTTCGGATATGACAGCATACAAATATGTTTACTATGAAGCACTTTTAATTGCCTCGTTGATAAAAGGTGCCTTGTCTTTTACTTTACTTCTGAAAACATCTTGCCTGCTTTTTTTTTTTTTTCATGTTAGTTGTCAGATCAAGTTACTGGATGATGGATTAATATCCTTGTCAGTGTTGTATTAAGTTCAAAATCTGTGGCACATTGTTGTGAATGTAACATGGACAGATGAGGAAACGTGCAGCCCAGGTAGACTGTACAAAGTTTGATATTTATATGCAGCAAAATATAGAGCTTTTTTTCTGGCAAATGATAGAATTTCCTCACAACAATGCTAAAAGTTTCCTGCAGGACAGAGTTAGGCATCATGTTGACTGGGACTGCAAATGTGCAGAAGGCTACATTTACAGCCAAAATAATAAATCATAAAGCAGCACAACTTTTCTTAGATGTATAAACATATGAGTGCAAATACAACATTTCTTTTGCATCACTTTTTTGGACCCTAAAAAATTAAATAAAGTTCAAAAGCGATCAGCTAATTGTTCATTAAACACACTGCAAGTCTAAATTATTGACTGAGCCTCTAAAGTAAAATCAGGAACGACCAAAAATTTCCTCCTTTAACAGTCTGACTGGATCAAAAATGCGGGGAACTATATTTTCACTCATCTGAGCCAAGAAGCCAGGATTTGGTTTCATCAGCAGGACATTAGAAAGAAGATAGCAGAGGGAGAAACAGAGGAATACATTCCGAGGTCTTAAAACGTGGGACCTGTCAGATAAAAAAAACATTACATTAACTGTGCCTGTCAGGAGGAGAGGCCTCTGTCAGGGAAATTCATTTATTTGAAACACGATTATACATTGTGTATAAATAACCAACCATTCATGCCACTTGAGGCCCTCCAGTCCCGAGCCACTTGAAGCCAGCTCACAGTAAAAACCGGCTGGGAGCTAAATTAAAAGCCACTCAGTTTTTTGAGGAGTCTCCCGTCTGATTCTCTCCTCTCAGCTAGACTTCACTTCCTGTCAGGAAGCCCCCTTGACCCCCACCTCTCCAACACAACATAACCCGCAGCCCCCTCTCTTACTGCATAGTTGGCAACGATAGGGAGTCTGCAGAATTAAGTGCCAGTTGGTGTTGCTGTGTTTTCTCTTCGTCTCACAGGAGAGTACCTTTTCAAAGAATAAACAGCACGATATTATCCTCTGAACTATAGAGCGATGGCAGGGACACTGAGCCGCGTGGCATGGCTGTAAAGGGGCACTGGAGCAGAACACAGGGTGAGGGCGAGCAGGGAGGGAGGGAAAAATAACACTTTGATTTGTACTGATCTTGAACCTTGTGTGCCTGTTTAACTGCACAGTGGGGTGTAGGTCTGACTGTGAGGAAAATGATGAGGAAAGTATTTTTGTCCCCTGGTTTCATCACATTCCTCGCCACTTCTCTCACCTCTCTCAGCTCCCCAAGTGGTTCATACAACATAGTCTGCTCTTGATCCATCATAGCCTCACTTCCGGGGGAGAAGAAGAAATATGTGCGCTGACAAAAATAAATGACTAGCAACTCAAACATCACACTTTACTTTCATCAACATAACTTTCCCAAAAGCAACTTACGAAGCACTTGTGAATACTTAATAAAAACACAATAAAATAGCTGCTTATGGTTCAACATGCTTCTGGTTTAAGGACCACTGGCCTCAGACTTGTTCCCTCGATTCTCAGGTTTTGCTATTGATTGTGTGAAGCACGATGATCATGCACCCACACCCTGTTCCCTAACTGCAGGGGTTTAAACCCCTATGTATCCACCACTCTTCCTTCTAACCTGGAGGTCATAGGGTCAGAGGTCACGAGGAGCCAAGTGTTTGGGGAAGTCAATGTCTCTTCCCGCTGACTGTGACACAGAGGTGCCCATCTGTTAAACAGGTTAACTTTGGTGTGACTGGCTGGGAACATATGATAATGTGCCGTCATCGGATTAACAGGTTAACACCGATGTTATTGAATTACTATTAAAAGATTATCTGCATTAGTGCTCCCAACAAAATGCTATTCGCTTCGAACAGAAACAGTATGTGTCAGTAACCAACAAATACATAACGATAACCCACATAAAGGAAAATAATTATCATTCATTCACAAGTTTTCTGCTTCTGCCTTAATAAAATGGGGCTGGATGATGTTAAAAAAAAGTATCTATTGTCATGCTAATGTATTAGTGAGGTTGTAACTAAGCACAGTGTTGCTGACCTTGCTAAACCTTGCACCTGCTGGTGGCGCTAGAGGGGTAAGATTGAAGCATAAGCAGAGATGTTTTTAATAGAAGAGACAGATCACTTACATCATTTTGAATACTAAAGGCCATAACGTCAAAGTGCACATGCACAGTCGAAGTCAAACCCGCTGAAAACACTCATTTGAAACCTTACTGGGGGCAAAGTCACCAGACTTTTTGATGTGGTTTTATCAGAGCAGAGAGTTGATTCTATTCATGTTGTTTTTATGTCAGTGTGACTACTGAATGTACAATTATGGCAATCTCCTCATTCATTTAGATAGAGCTCAGTCGAAGTAGCTGCCCGAGGGCATTGCCAAGATGAGTGCAGAGTGGGAAGATTTGTCTGTAAGGCCTTTGGTATGACTCATCACCTGGGGACCATGAATATCTGTACAATATGTCATGGCAATCCATCCAACAGATTTAGAGAAATTTCAGTCTGGACCAAAGTGTCAGACTGATCGGCTGTACAACCTTTCTATGTCTGCAGACCCAGTATTTAAAAAAAAAAAAAGTCCAGTCGTACACCTTTTTGTATTCACTGACATTAGAAGCAGCCTTTCTTATCTGGGCTTGACCATCATAGAGCAAGCCCCTCTTCACCCCACAACACTCTCCCTTCCTTCCCCTCAGTCCATGTACAGGATGTATGTCTGATAAATGGCACAAGGATGGATGGGCTGACAGAGGGGCTGGACAATAATGGCTGATCTACAGGACACAAATGCAGCTACTGAGGAGATTTATGGGCCCCTGCTCATCGTAGACTGTCCGGTAACCGATGAGATGATTTCTCAAAGCTCTGGACGGACGGCAGCAAGCACAAGGCAAAGCTCTTTCTCTTGTTCCTGCGCATTATTTATTAATCAGATGTTTAGGGTGGAAGCCACTTCAAGAAGTGCACCCAGGAAACAACAAGCTGGCCGTAAACATGACAAAGATGGGGGAAAACAAGTGTGAGAGGGAGATTGAAACTGTCAAGGCAAATCAGGGGCAAAGAAAAAGGGGAAGAGTTTCTTTACATGCAAGACTCTCAGTGAACGTGGCTCACTACAGAAACTTCAGATGATATTCATGTGGTACGCAAGAGATACTTTGAGTAAGTCATCACATTCAATAAACTTAGAGACGATGACGTCTTGATATTAAGCTTAGAAGAATTTCTTTCCCAAGTACTTGAAATCATTTAATTAGCACCTGAACATCACATAATAATCTGAGTCATTCAAACAAAGCAGAAATAGACAGCTGCCCAAATTATCATGGGAATGCGTTAAACAGGAGAAATGTCAAAATTCACCTTCATATTTTAATTTGAGTAATTTTGCATTCTGTGTAAACTGTGTCTTGGACTGTCTGTTGAGCAATAGCAAGTTAAATATGTCAGCTGGTGCTCTGAGACTTTATCATCGCCATTTTTCACTATTACCTGGAATTTTTTAGATCAAACAAGTAATTGAGAAACTTATTTGCTGATTAATTCCTAACTTCAATAATCAACCGTTTTAGCACTGAAACATAGTGAACCTGAAAACAATGTCAGGTGCAGATACAGTAAGTGGAAGCTCCTCCTACTGTCTTTAAGATACTCTATTGACACTACAGTAAATGATCATTAATCCTTATTTTGTATATTCAGCAGTCCACAAAGATCAATATTACAGCGAAGAACAAGGCAGCTTGCCACCTCAACAGTTAATGTCCACTCAAAATGGTCCTTTAATTGGGAGCACTGCTGTAGTTGTTTAGAAACAGGGCACTATCAAACAGCGGTTTACAATCCCCTCCTCAATGCCAAGGTGATGTGGCCGCCAATGCAACTTTCATAGGATCCCTGATTAAAAACTGCTCTGCGGTCCCCAGCCTCCTGACCCTTCACCCTGGCTCCACTCCATCTCAAAGCTTGGGAAATTAATTAAAATTTCACAGAGATAGTATCGCATCGCATCTCCGATGAAGGGGCGGAGGATGGAGGGAGGGAGCATATCAATCAAAATCATCTCCGTCTACTCCCTCCGCTGGTTGGCTTGAAGGCAGGAAGGACTCACAAGATGGCCACGCAGACACTTCCTGTGAGAGAAATGAGCGCTTCCTGTGCCAGAGGGCCTGACAAACTTTTCTAAATAATGTCATCAATCATGGCCCTGGCTCACTCTCACCGCCCCAGAAGGAGAGCAAACACACAAATAATTATACATTGTAATTTAGCCCAGAGGAAAGTCTGTCCCTGTTTTCCCCTTTTCCCCGGCGAGACGCAGAGTATTGCCCCAACCGTCCCCCCCACTCCCTTTCTCCCTTTACACAACAATAAAATTACATTTGCATTAGCTGTGTGAGAATTTGGTTGGATGATTTATTGAAGCAATCAACACTATGCTGGCCAATCCCTGGTCCTCTCACTGAGAGAGAGAGGGAGAGGGAGAGAGAGAGAATGTGCGTGTGTGTGTGTGTGTGTGTGTGTGTTGTCGATGTTGGCTGGGGTAGCTTGCAGCTTAGAGAAAGGAAGAATTAGCTTGGGCTGAGGACCAAAGGGAAAAGCGAAGTATGAGCCGAGCAGAGGTGCAATCACCAAGATTCTGCCTTTGATTAGATTAGCATTAAACAACACCCTGACAGATATGACAAATAGGTGCATTAGAGCCTGTCATTCTTCTCTCTCCAGTTTTCTATCTGGCTCTCACTCCTGCTATTCCTTCGTCATTGGACGCCATAGGGCTCACATTCCCTCCATGTGTCCCACTAGCACAAATCTATGCGTGGCCACTGACATTCAAACAGATGTGTAATCTGACTGTATTACCTTTTTAGAGATGAAGCGAAGTGAAAAATGGGAACCAAACAGGGTAGGGGTTAAGAGGGGGAGAAGGTGGAGGAAGGAAAGCCAGATGACAGCCGCTTTTTCTTCAGAAAATAAAGCTGATAAAAAAGGCAGAGTGCAGTGGGGAGAGGGGCG
This sequence comes from Naso minor, assembly GCA_029874875.1. Classification (NCBI taxonomy): domain Eukaryota; kingdom Metazoa; phylum Chordata; class Actinopteri; order Acanthuriformes; family Acanthuridae; genus Naso; species Naso minor. Next base: position 4,320,620 of record JAQFJB010000019.1, read on the forward strand.
TCATTAATCAGACGTGTTTTTGCATTATTGGAGATCTTTGTTGTTTTATGAGGTGTTTTAAATTGTAAAGACGCAAACAAACAGAGCCAGAGGGGAGTTATTATCTGCTGTCCTTGTCACTGGATGTGTGTGTATATGTGGGCAGCTGTATGTGTTTATGACTGATTCTACAGGCAATAAACACACCATTTATATAAGATGCATTTACACAAAAATATAAAGTACACCTGCTTTGTTTTGGTCTACATGCAGCTGCTAAACAGCCTTGGGTAGCTTTGTGACTGCTAATGATTATCAGCCATCCTGGAGTGATCTATTGACATTCCCGATCATTGATCTGCCTACGCCTGCTTATGATCCCTGAATTAGTATTCATGAATCCGGTTGCAGCTAAATAAACTTGGCAACAAAACACCCACAAGACAACAGAGACGAGAGGGATAATCAATGCAAAGCACCATCAAATCTACATTATCCCTCCTCATCAGTTTGGCTGGGCCACAAAGGCCGGCGTTCAGGTCAGAGGTGACACAGACGGGTCGACCACCCTTGACCCTAAAGCCGATATTTGCGGCCAGAGTTGCCTTCTCTCTGGTTTCTCTGGCCTCACTCAGGGACGGGGTGAATGTGGAAAAGTAGATGAGGTAGTGTTGAGGAGAGATAACGCGTGGGAGCTCACTGTCTAATCAGGGCTGTGAATTTACTGCACTCGAGGTGAATCAGATAGGTGGAAAAGCAGAGGACAGATACAGATGCGAGACTTGCCTGTGAACACAGGAGCATGACGAGCTCCACCACTGAGCTGCTGGACTTCATACACACCAGGCCTGGAAATATAGAGAGATATAAAACAAAGAGAATGAGAAAGAAATGTGCATTTAACGACAGGAATTATTAACTGTCCTCTGTGCTTTTGGAACGTGTCATGCTCAACACGCACACAGACAGAGATTTCCTAACCTTGTGCCATCTGCGAGGGGGCAGATAGTATTGATGGGCCTAATGAGCCAACATGATGTTACTGTAAACTAATACATATTTGGGCCTTGTATTACAGGCCTAACTTGGCCAGCATATGTCCCATTGATCCCTAATGGTGAGCTCTGGGGCTTTAGGGGGCAGGGGGCCACTTGAGTGTCCAGAGGTTGCTGCACAGGCACAGACGGCAAGAAGGCAGAGTAGCCTTTGGTCTTTCAGTTGCTCTTCATATGACACAGAGACACATGCACCATCACACATGCATGCACAGTCACACACACATGCACACACCTCCCCCTGCTTTCTCTTCAGGCCCCCCTGCAGCTATCAATCAACTTTCCATTTTGTTTGGTGGCAGCAGACATCCCAAACACTGCTATTAGTGGCCTGGCCTCTGACCTGGTCCCCTAGAAACCTTCAGCACAACCACCAGCTCTTAGCTCAATGTACACTCATCACAATATTAGATTAACAAGAGCTTGGAGATGTTATTGCATTTGAATGAGGACGACAGTTACAAGACGCAACATCCTTGAGGACTGCCAGCATGCAGTGAAACGACATTGAACTTTTTCATTAACCGTATGTATAATGAATGCCATGATGTTGTACTTACTCGTGCCCTCAATAAGGAGTTCTTGTCCGTGGCTGCCCAGCAGGGTCCGAGAGAGGAAGGGGGCAAAGTCCACAAAGATCTCTCTCAGCAGAGGAGCTGCCTTCTCCAGAGCGTGCTCCAGACGTTCTGAGATACTGGAGATGTGATCCAAACAACACACAAACACAAACAGGGCATGACAAACAGAATGAAATTAGAATGCAATTCTGAAACAAATCTAGGAAATGCCAAGTTTATTGATATTAGCAAAGTATTTGTTGAGCAACAATAGGAGGATATACATTTTTAACGATTTTGTTCGTTGATGTGCATAAGAAAAGCTGATTTTCTGTGTGTGTGTGTGTTTGTGTTTGTGTGTGTGTGTGTGTGTGTGTGTGTGTGTGTGTGTGTGTGTGAGAGAGAGAGAGAAAAGAAGATGAATCACCTCAGA
>JAQFJB010000019.1:4617938-4633635 GCA_029874875.1 Naso minor
AACTTGTGTCTTTAATGGATCCTGAAAAGCAAAGACTAAACAGTTATGCTGAACAAGAAGTGATATATCTGACCACAAGTCTGGCCTGATACAGGAGGAAAGCAAATTTCTACTTCTGTCGGAGCCTGATGGAACCGTGTGTAATTTTGCGCACAGTTTATCCAACTTTAGAGAGACTTTTCTCGTTGTATTTCCTCAGACAAATGTTATTGTGAATGCATCGTGCAGCTGTCATAGTAATGCCAGAAGTTGAGATAATGATTGCTGATATTTCAGACCACTTTTCTTTTTTTCCTTTTTTAAACTGGTAGACTGGCAGATGAGAGGTGGTGCAAATTCAAGCAAGAGAACCAATCAAAAGCAGCACTCAGAGTTTGAGGGCACACTCCCCATCAAAAGGGTCCCGTCTAGACTTAGAGACAGCTCTCTGTAAGCCATCTTATACTTCATGGTTTAGCAATCAGATTTGTCCCAGTGGATTGGCTGACCGTGTCCCTTAAATATGCCAAAATAAGATGTTCCTGCACAGCGAAAAGATGCAAAGAAACTTAATAAATGTTAAAACAAAAAAATGCTTCTTCAAGTATTCTTTATAGATCTGAACCAATTACTCAATCACACACACAACAAAGTATTTACATATATATTTACAAAAATGGCACTTGTTTGTTTGACAGAAATGCGCTGGTTCATCCTTTTGATAGGCTGTTCTTCCCCTGACGTCATTTCTGGTCTAATTCTATGTTGGTAGGCCAAATAATATGCGTAAAAATGAAATAATGGCTTTAAATCCGTAAGAATTATCTATTTGCAGGGTTTAGAATAAAACCCAAATGTGCATAGGTAATTATTACGTTTTTTTATTTTAGTTTTGTCAGGAATACAGCAGAAATAGTAGACGCAATGCATCATTGGAAAAAAATGGCCCATGGACAACTGCACTAGTTATTTGTAACATGGAAAATGGATAAAATAACCACCACCATTATAATTAGTAACTGTTACTTAGTTATATGTATTTTTACAGTATCTGTAAGTGATTAGAATTACATTTATTTTGCAATTTCATCACATTATTTGTAACATGCTGCCAGTTACTCCCCAACACTGCTGGTCAGAACTAAAAACTGCAAAGACTCAACATGATGTTTTACATTATTCAAGCAGCAGTATGTATTTCAGAGCTGAGAACAATGGGAGCCTGTGACTTCTAAAGGATCAGACCAACTTGACAGTAAAAAAAAAGCTTCTGACTATGACGGACGGATTTACAGACTTTTCGTGGTTTCTGATCCGCGCTCCTGTCTACAAAGAAGCTGCATGTCAGCACAGCCAAAAACCAGCAACAGTAAATAATGACAACAAGAGCTGTCGCTGCGCACATGAGCTCATTCTTTGACAAGCTCCTCCCACCCTGCAGTAGAGTGGCGGGGAGCATCAGAGTGGTGACACGGTTCCTCAAGTCATCTGTTACAAAAGAGGCCGAACTCGTTTCGCCTGATCCCACCGACCACTTTCAACTGCGTCCAGGACCACAGGAAGCTAGTCATCCTCAGTGTGCAAGTGTGTGTGTGTGTGTGTTTGTGCATGTGTGTGCATAGGTTTGTGTGTGTCCAGCGGGGAAGGGGGTCTCTTGTCTCTCAATTTTCCGCCCTGATTGGAGTGAATGAGCAGCCATTCTGTTGCTCAGCTGAATCTCTCCATCTTCCTTCTCCTTTGAGTTCACAGCGTGGAGGCAAAATGACACATTCTTACAGCTCTAGACGTGACATCATCCCAGGCCCAATGCTTGTTTACAAGGGATGCAAACTACTGAATCTCAACGTGAAAATGTTTATATTTCATACATTAAATGCTGTATAGAATTAATATTAAAAGGAAAACTTATCTTCTGCTTTTTTGCCTGATTGATTTTAAAGGATCTTTGATGCCAGTCGGCCCTTAGCCACTGACCTTTTCAAACGACAGATGTTATTAGTAACATTACTGATGGTACCTGTTAATTTGAGTGAATTATGAAAACTGTGTTTTTGAAAATGTCTACATTGAAACAAAGATCTTAAAGAACCTATACATTTCCTTGCCTGTTGCCTGTTGCTTTGCCTGTTCTTTTCCTTGCCTTCCCCCTTTTTTGGGGTATGTATCTCTTGCCTGTTTCACCCTGCATATGTCTTGGGATCCACCTGTACTGTACAAATTGTATCATGTCTTGTGTTATATGTTTGTCTATGTTTAGGATTGTATCTATGTTGTGTGGCTGTATTACATGTTGCCTGTTTGTTTGTATGTTTTTGTTTTGTTTTTTTCCTGATGGACTCGGATGAATGGACAATTTTGATTTAGTGTTCGGACTCCAGGAAGAATAGCTATGCTGATGTGCTGGTGCTAATGGAGATCCAATAAATGAAATGAAATGAGTTTTTAAAGCAAGTTTTTTAGTCTAGTTTTTTTTTTTACATAAAACTTTCAAGATAGACTCAATATCCACCCAAAATACCATCACAAAAACAATTACTATTATTTTTTTTAAATTTTAGTTACTTTTGTACTTTTACTTTTTGGAATTTCAGTAAATGAGCAAATTATCTATTCTCGCTTTTGTTATTTCATTAGTTTTTCGTCGACAAGAAAGACAAGGAAAAATATATTTCTGATGTCCGTGGTTGTTGTGAGATCTTCTACCCTGATCATAGAAAATTCACGTTTCTTTAGTAAGACGTACGTTCTAAGATTGTTTCAGTTTCTATTTTGATATTCTTTGCAAGTGGCAATTGTTATGTGCAACAATGTTCTCAAAAGCATCCTAACAGGTAAAGTTAAGCAAGCTCTTCTGGTGCATCCACAACTATCTTATATTGGGAGAATTCAGCCAACTGAGTCACCATGACGCCTCATATGAAAATACATCTCTTGGCATGCTTTCCCCTGCAACTGCAACACGTGACCGTGACCTCAGCTTATTTGACAGACAAATGCTGGTAGAATTTGGGAAATAAATCAAAATGGTGAAGACTGAATGTATTATCGTGAGCGCTGGGCGAGAATGATGATGGCAACATGCTTTTCTTCCCTTGAGCTGCAGCTTTGATGACACGGGCCATGTTTTAATGTTTCACTTCAAATACTGACAGGCGTCGTCATTTCATAATTACACTGTACATTATTTATTCACACAAAATCACAGTCTCTCTTGTGCAGTCACACACATTCATGCACAAATGCTAGATGGCCTTCATTAACTTAATTTGACAATTTAAGTAGTAATTTCCCTATCTCTAATCATTTCCTCATAAGCTCGCAGCTCCTCAAGGTTTTTTTTTAAAAATAATCTACGTTAGTTAAAAAAAGGGGAGAAGGTAATCAGGGTAGGCAGTTAAAGCATCTGGCAGAGGACACCTCTCCTTGGATATGACAGCAGTCCACAGGTCTGCCATCTTAGATCTGCCTGACAGCTGAGACTGCTGCTGACAGGCCCCACCAAGGACAGGCGCTGCTCTGATAAGCATCAGGCAGCTACCCTTTGCAGATAAGATGCATGCAGCTGTTTGTGCGCGGAAGACTGACATCTTTCACCCAGGCTGGAGGACACGCAAAGACAAAGGTCCAACGGGTGACGACAGAGCTTTCAAGTATCATTTTCTGCAGGAAAAAAAAAGGTATTTGAAATCCTTTCAGACTGAAAGTCTGAACTGCATACTCCAATTTCAAACTTGTGTTTCTCCAATCTCTGGTGCAGCATTTTCACCACAATCACATCCCATTGTTTGCCCTGATCGCTAAGCAACGGCCCAGTTTTTTGAGAGGTGTGGAAGCATTTACATATAATAACTCCCTGATTGCCTCACAGCAAGGGTTCAGTTCTCTGTGTATTATATAACAAAATAAATCAAGGGCAAGACAAAACTGGCAGCAAAGATGAAACATTATTAAGACATACTCGAGTGTTTGTTGAACCTCCAGCAAGCCTGCACTGGCGCAGTATCTGATGAATATTTGTCGAATATTTTATAATGGATGCCATGTCCATGCAAATAACCCTCTCCATGAAGGGACTCTTTTGCTGTCGGTGCTAAAAATGCCCAGCGAGTTTGAAAAATACATGATTCACCAACAAATCTTGAATAGAAAAAAGGGTAGTGGAAAGATTCATTAAACTATTGATAGAAACATCTTGTCAGCATCATAACTGATGCACTATTCAGAAATGGGTTGGGGATACTGGGGGTGAAAAAAACAAAAACGTTCCAATGGTGAAAAGTTCTAAAACACCACTTGTTTCACCCACACTGTCCCATCATAGGGGAATCGTTTTGATCGCCTGGAATTGAACACCAGGTCTCCCTACAAAAGCAGCACAAGCAGCAGAGGAGAAGTGTTACGGCTGCTCTACCTCTGGCTCGACTTGTCTATGCTGTGACAAATTTCTCTCTCCATCCTATCCTTTTAAATCCTTCATCTACTGTGCAAGTCACCGGAGCTGCATTTCAAATCTCTCCTGTGAAGAAAAGGCCGATGTAGCTGCTGATCTCTGAGCGTGTGAGCCAATTTACTCTTGTAATCTATCGTCGTCCACTTAACTCATCGCTGGTATGCAGGGAAGGCTTTCTGTGATGAATGAAAAACGACCTGAAATAAAGCATAATACCTTTTCAGAACATGTAGGTGATCGAGCGGAGAAAAGAAGACCATGACTTCAGTCTAATGCCAACATTTAAGGCTAACATCAAAGCTCTTCTTCTCTGTTGATCATTGTGCTGCTGACTCTTATTGATCCAATTCTGAGTGAGACCCAAGTTGCAGTGTTAGCTGCTGATATGTTGATGGTTACCCTAAGCTTTTATGGGATTTATGGGAAAGACAAAAAGGTCAAACAAAGTACTTAAAGAGGTTAGACTGTGAAGGTTTTTCTTAAATCTTGGCAATTTGCAATATGAAGCACAAGAAGAATGGATATTCGCATGTTGATTGGAAGCCAAAAGACCAACTCATCAGAGGGTGATCTGACACTGAGTAAAGCCTCGAGACCCCTCATAGCTATTACACAGTCCTGCATCTCAGGGGGGACAAGGTAAGAAAAACACAGCAATCAAGTCATCAAATCTGTCGGCAAAGACTATAAAGAATGTTGTGACAGCGGAGAGGAAAAACAAATCCAGGTGCTGGTAATTCCATTGTACTTTTCCTTACAGTTTTACTGGCATTGACAGCCACTTCACCTGAAATGGTCGACTAGGCTTAATTGGCCATTCCTCTCGAGTGAGGAGTTCTCTCTCTGGTGTCGAGAGCTAAAGAAGCAAAGAGATGAAAACCACAAAGGGGATGTTTTCTGAATACAGCACCCAAACAGAAGAGGATTTAGGCTCATCTCTTCTTCATGACTAATGTAAACAAACAATTTTGAGTGGGATTAACGCTGTAGAAACCACAGACAATATACAGAGTGTCTGTGTGACTCAAGTCTGAATGCAGGGTAAGCCTGCTCGTGACGTGACTCATTGCAGATTTGCACCACCAATATGGATCCACCGCAGCTGTAACTCAGCAACCTGTCATCCAGATATTAGTCTTTCAGTGAGGGACGACCAAATCGTGCTCCATGCCTACGATGACCTTGGCGAGATCTGTTCAGATCAGCAAATGCTGTGACTGATATGCGTGTAATCAGTAGCAGGCTGACTGCTGTCTTCAGTATCAGTCAGAGTCTGCAGCAATGAAAGACAGTTCTCTGGTCTATTGTGTCCAGCAGAATGAGAACCTTACAGCAGTATGATCATGCAGAATATCAATCCCACTAAGGACTCTTTTTTGCATGTGTTCGTATTCCTGTGTAATGAAACAGCAGGTTCACAGCCCAACCATATCTCATTTATTTACCAAGTCAAAGTGAAAAGAAGAGGGTAATATGAAATAGAAACATGCAACAACAGCTTAAAGAGGATTTTTATATTAAAAAAAGAAAATTAAAAAAAATCACTTTTGAATGTGAACTCCGACACTGACGTATGAAAGCACTGCGATTAACAACAATCTGTGAACCTCTCTTCAACTCAACAGCACAACCACTGCCTTTCTTTTAACACACAGTGTTACACTGCAGCACAAGGCCTGTGTGGCTGCACCGGCCTCAGCAATGAATACTAACATCCCTTGCGGACATGTGCTGTGTAACAAGTCTGCTTAAAGTTAGAGGGCAGAATAAAGTGAGTTAGTCTGGCCAGGATGCTTTTTTTCCATGTAACACATAGCACAGTGCAATTAATGGAGATTATATCAAAATAGTAGTATGAGCTAGTGCAATTTTTTTAATTGAAGGGTGGTGCAATATTTATCGAAATGCCATTTAAATTCAAATATTGTGGTGCTGCAGAGTTGTCCTGGCCTACACATCATATTCTACAGACTTAAGAGAACATCTTTGTTTGGTACAGCTACTTGCAAAAACCACACAGTAGTCATCAATGAAAATGAGAATAATAATGTAAAAATCAGAATTCCCTCTAATATCACAAATCTTATTGCAACTGCAATATCAGTCCAAATAATTGCAATTTGATCTTTTTTCAAAATCATGCAGCACTTGTAAGACAGAAAGTGCTACTTAATACTAAATGTAAGGTTAGTGGGTGCCGTGCAAATACAGTAAGGTGTCAGATGTGAAAGCTCTTGTGAATAGCTTCATGCTACATTAGCTGACAGGAAGCCAATCAACCATTAAGCAATACTTAAGATGACTGTTTCCTTCCCTTCAAAACCAACAAGTCTGAGAAGAAGTTAATTGAACTTAAAACTTGAACAGAATGCCTTCAGCCTATTAACATCAGACAACAGCACAAAAGAAGAAGAGGCTGTTAAGGCTTAGTAACGAAGCAGGAAGTAGAAATGCAGTTAACCCATACCTTTCCTGTGATGGCTGACCAGACTTTCAGTGTGTTGTCGTCAGAGCCGCTGACGATGCGGTTGCCACAAAACTGGAGGCAGGTGATCACATGGTCGTCATGACCTTTCAGCACCTTTAAGATGGGACGGATAAAGAGAGCTGCAGTGAGAAGGACGTGGAGGATGTGTGGATACAGGATGACAAAGCGACTGAAAAGATGTGAGGCAGACAACAAAACGTCAGCGGTGCTTTATACATCGAAGAGAGGATGAGAGGAAAAATGTCATGAGGTGCTCCAGGTGTACATGGCTCTAGTAGGGCTTTATTGTACGAGTGTGTGTGTGTGTGTGTGTGTGTGTGGTCTCTGCTGGCTTATAATGGGTCACAGGACTGCTAGCTCAGCAAATCCTGCATATGCAAAGGAGTTTGAAGAGCACAGTAACCAAATTTACATCAGTGGTGGCCTGAAATGACCCGAGGCTCTTTCAGAAACATATAGGCTCATTAAGGATCAGCTCTAGCATGCTGGTGATGCTCTATGGGAAACTTCTGAGCAGGCAGAAGACAAATGGCGTTTAAAGATTAAAGATTGATTGAAAGTAGGATCATCCTACATTCCAGCTCACTTATTATTCCTCACGAACACTGTGGAGCACAGAGCTGACCCATCACTAACTTTCCATCAACTCCACATCTCACACCCTCATTGAACCGTCTTTTCGAAACTCAAAGTCATTTTATATCAGATCCACGAGTTCAGCTACCCTGTGTGGAATTTGAGTCGGCAGAAAAGCTACCTTGGGGGATTTGAGGTCTCCTCTCCTCCAGTTGGTGTCTATTCTGTGCTGCCTGATGTAGGCACTCTTCCAGGGGCTGTGAGTGAAGCCAGGCTTCACGATTTTCCTCTTCTTGAGCGGCAGAGGCTCATCGATGCCTATTAGGAGAGAGATGGAAGCAGATTGGACTGACAGGGTCATGTTTTTCTTCTTAAAGTTTATTTTAAAAACAACATCTTTAGGCACAGTGGCAGCTTCAGACTTCTGCCGCTGTGTGACTCCATATTTTCTGTCTGCATCTCTTACACAGACTTGAGACTCACCTTCTTCCCTGCATTTCTCCCTCCAAAGCAGGTTGTCTTCTGCCAGGATGCGCCAGTAGCGACACGTCTGGGCTGCTTGGAGGAGGTCCTTCGGTTCCAGGAATGACAGCACATACAAAGCTAGCTGTTGAAAGACAAGGACGAGGAATGTGAGAGGTGTAACTGGAAAAGGAGACACATAAAGGAGCCATTATTCACTGCAGCAGGCATATACAACAGTTCAAACACTTCATGGAAGGGGACTTAAGTCTGAAGTGACTAAAACACAATAACAAAAAAGCAACAGCTGAGGAAACACACTTGCCGAACAAACTATGTGCACAAAATTAACAGCATAAATCTTACTGACAGGGGTAGAGACCGATCTTAAAATTGACTCAACATCTCTTCTGAAGCCTAATATTCAACGAAAGCTTCACAGAACAGGTAATAATACTTTGGCTGCTACTCCTTACACCAAAGCCAGCATTTGAAGACAAAACCTGGTAATAATGAGCATTAATCCTGAACCATTAGCAATAGGAAAAAATAGGCATATATCTGAACAAAGCTCTCAACAAAAAATGTCTGTTGCTACTATGAAACAATGGGTGGATTATGCATTAGGTCAAGTGATTGCTCTGTTTTCTGTCACAAAAAGATTTAGGATTATCTGCTCATTTTGCAGGATGAAATGTAGCATAGTGCAAATATGGTTCTTTTTATTATATTACAATAATCCCAGATGGTCATGACCCACAACACAATGTGTGACAAATTCAGAGGTAGCATAGGGAACAGGATGGAGTCCCATTACAAATGTCAGTGTCACAATATCAAGAGGCCAGTGATAAATTAGGTAAAAGATATTAGTTTGTAGCGCTAAGCCAGTCTTCATTTTAAGCTTAGATCTCTTCAAATAGGCTGCAAGTAAGACAAGATTTTCATCATGGATTTACCTGCCGATTATTAATCAACAGGTCGTTAAATGTCAGACAATGATGAAAGCGGTAATACTTTCCTATATTCTGAAGGGATTTATTCATATAGTTTGTAATATTTTACCAGATGTCCTACTTCAAACATCTTTGTCCCTTTATGAAAAGTTCTTGAGCACTTGATTCTTTTAAAAACTTAGAGAAGTTTGCTTGTCAAATATTCCACTTATGACAGTTTAGAGCTTCTTTGACCACATTTTAAAAAGGACTGAGGGTCATTATGAAGTGTTGTCCTTATCCAGTACTTGACATTCACAAGGTTTTTACAGTTTAGTTTCAGGGTTATGTCAAGTCACTTTCCCCAGACCTCAACATCCTTCAATCACCTGAAAGCCTGTCTAAGCCAGAAGTCATTACCGGGCTGCAGGATATTCTCAAACTTTTATGAATGGACCTTGAGTCGGTGATTGCTTTTTAAGCCCGACACACCGCCTTCCGCAGATTCTCTTCATAGTTTCAATTTTAACCGCTTCTATAGTGCGGCCACAGGGATTGTGCGGCCGGTTAAAATGACTTGACAGCACCACCAATATAAATCCGGCAGCTCTAGCAGAGAAGAGAGACGGGATTATCAAAAGAAGTCAGAGAGAACAGGATATGAGAAACGAAGAAACAGAAAACAAAATGAAAAGACAGGGCTTGTGTCCTAAGAACACACATGATGCTGCCGTATATTTGGCTTTGGAGCAAGTGGTGCTGACACCTTGAAATCTTGCATCCTATTGCCTCACTCTCAATGCTACCAACCCCCCACTTGCTTTCATCCTAACACCTGCCAGACAGAGACAAGGTGCTGGGTTTTTGATCAGCTACACCAGATACAGTGGATTCAGGCTGTTTTGTAAGAATCCCTTACGTGATCTTATCATCAGTGTGGCACTACAGTTTGTTTGTATTGTCAGTTACGACGCAGAGCAAAAACAAGACACCCACTATGGATGCCTTGTAATGATATAAAGGAAGATGATGACAGGATAAGGGCTGGAGAGGAAGCCTTGTCTCTGTCACGTACACTCATTCAAAGACAATGTCTGCCACGAGGGGTTCCTCCGCTAGTTGAGACAGAAGAGGCATCCGAGGACAAGGACTGGAGATGAAGTTTTGAACTGATAAGAGACAGAAAGAGGGATTCAGGGACTCACCTCTTTGGGCAGCAGGGAGATAAAGTCTCGCTGGAACTGCGGCTCGATCACCTGCATCATATGCTTGACTTGTGTGGGCTCACAGCTGTCAATCAACTCATCCAGCGCCAGCAGCTTCTCTGGGCCAGTCCAACTCTGGAAAACAAAGAACAAAGGAAATGGTTTTATACAAACACACACTTTACGTTTCATTTCTAAAATGATTCGTAAGTTAAGCCACATATACTGAAAAATTAAAGGTTTTTGAAACAAACAACCAAAGGTGTGTTCAGTGACAGTGTGGGTGCCTAGCAGCTAGCATGAGGTGGCCAATAAAAACTATTGTAAAGAAAATTTCTGAGTGAACTCGAGATGAATTCCAGGAATCCTGACCCTCTAGAAAGATGCACCCTCTAGATTATTCTTGTTCAGTTGTGGTAGCTTTACACATTATTAGCATCAGAAACAATATTTGATGCAGAGCAATGACTAGTGTCAATAGTGAAAAGGTGCAGATAATTAAAAACAATGAGCTGTATGGGTTTTAAGCAACGTAAGATACTTTAGACCTTAATCACAGCTGAATGTTGTTATTTTACAATGTTGACATCCACGAGATTTTGGTCAGTTATGCATTGTGCTGTTGGCAACACATTTTGAAGTAGCACAATGTCAAATTAATTGTAATCTCAAACGCAGGATAACTTTCCTATAATTTAAACTGTATCTGCAGTGGGCATGCTAAGTGGTTTATTTTATTTTGTTGTTTATAAGATATCCTGTACTAATAAATCTTCTATTTCATCCATTCAGTGAGTTTTTCCTCGTATGGTATCAGTAAACATAGAGAGAGGCGGACATGTGCAGGATGGTATCTCTGTATTTCTCTGTACTGTGCAACTATTTTTTAACTGGTTAACACAAGTGGCAATCAACAGTTGAACGCAAGTTAAAAGGTAAGAGCGCACACAGCTTCCAACTATGGGAAAGTGTCTTGGATGCACAGCAGCAACAGTCACAAAACAAGCAAATCTATTGATTTATAGTTAGCACACACAGGAAGAATATTCATCTGTGAGTACATGTGAACACTGTCAGCGGAATATTCACAACATAAAGTGTAAATGTTGCCTGTAAACTGTAAACGTAGACATCTGAAAAACATAGTAGTGGGGCATTATGGGCTGAAAGTGCATATCTATTATCAAACTAGACACCTTGGGATGCATGTGGAAGCTCTTTTACTTTGATAGGGGCATCTTGGAAATACATAGCCTTGTGCATTTTGTTTAACATGCTAATGTTCCCTCCATGACCTCCACAGCAGCACAGAGTTGCTTGAGGTCTCTGCTTATTTCTAGCAGCCCACATACTAGTGGAAATTTTTTGACATGAGAGAACAAGCTCCATTAGCAACTCTGTGGAGTTGTTCCTTTTGCCTGAACATTCAGTTGCTGCTGAAAAGCCCTGTACTGTATGTGGGACTCAAAAGTCACAGTTGTTTTCCTCTGTGGAGCGCTGAAATCTGACGATGATTACAGGCTACGATGTAGGATGGAAAATCTGGCACACGCAAACCACCTGTAATTTGGCAGCTAAAAGCTTTAGCCAGAGGTGATGGTTGCCTGGTAATCAGGGGGTTCAGAGACCTCCTCCCTACCAATGGAAAGAGCACACAACACCTTGTTATGTGTTACATCAATTTTCTGTCATAGATTAGCTATTTTTGTTGAGCAATCCTAAAAAAACCCCTGAGATTTTTGTTGTTGTTGTTGCAACTGCTAGTAAACACTTTAAGCCTGTAATCTGTCATGGATTCATAAATGTACTTGGCAACATTTTAAGTCCACTGTCAATTGTTTTTATTACTTTAATTTTTACCCCCAACTATAAAATATTTTAATAAGCAAGTTCCTTAAACTTTTAAAACTTTTACTTGTTTCCTATGGGTTTGTTAACACTCAAATCATACTTCTGAAAAGCTCAATGTTTTTTCAAGAGTTTATAGGTTCATTGCACTTTGTCATTTTTTGTTACTAACAACAACAACAACAACAACCTCTCAGAATGGCCACAACACAAACCAAGAGTTAACAACTGGGATCACAGTGCAGATTGGAGTTGTTCCGATACCACTATCAGAAAATGTCACCGATACCGCTGAAAAAGCTGGTTTCGGTATCGGCAACTGCAAGTATGCCAGTCTGCACACCAATCTGATACCATGTGATTTATTAGCCACTCAGCGGTACCCAGCTACTTCCCAGTTAGCTCAGTTAGTACTCACTGATGTAACATACCTGAAAACAATTTTTCCTTGCTGCTCTAAAAGAGTACTCAGGAGGTCGCACTGTGCTACCACTGGCAACTACTATTTTTAAGTGAAACGAAAAAGAACAGAGAGAGTCCACAGAGCTAGTAAAATGTCTGCATTCAGCAATATTATACACTAAAAAGTCAAAAAGAGACATGTAAGGAATTGTTTTTACATGCGCTGGTATCAGATCAGTACTCGGTATCGGCTGATATGCAAGTTTGGGTATCAAAATCAGTATCAAGAGGGAAAAAAAGGTATTGGAACATCTCTAGTGCAGATACTTGAACATTCATGATGTACAGGGTTCTCTTCTGATCAACTAATCATCATGACAGGCTGCTGATAAAACATTTCAGACATTTAGAGAAATGTTTCTGCTAAAAAAAAAAAATCCTACTTCATTTTATACAGACTAAACTGCTTAGCCTTCATGTGACTTTGAAATGACAACGTGTGTTTGTCATTTAGAGGGCACAATGCTAAAATAATTCCAGCGTTAAACATTTGCTCTCACTACAGTAAGCAGCTTTGTAGTCCTCTCTGTCTCTCTCTCTCTCTCTCTTTCTCTTTCACTCTCTCTGTAACAAAAGATGCAGGCCATGACTGGACTGGAAAATGCAAAGAATTTAAGTTGGAGATTCAGCTGCATGATTAAGGACAGTGCAGACACTGCAGCAGTCAGGCCTGATAACCAATTTACATAAAATAAACAATAGAGTGTCAAAGGTTCGCCCAGTTATTCATAGATAATGACTTAAAATTCCCTTAGGTAATAAAATCCATGGCAACCTATTATATAGAAAATCATAGAGACCCCATCAAGGCTAATATGTTTAAATGACATCCTATTTCCACAAGGTCTGGAACCATTAGAGCTCACACGAAAAAGAAATAGCTCTATTATGTGCAGACTATGGTAGCACAGAAAAACGAATACAAAAAAACTGTGCAATGTAAATTATGAAGAAACTTACATCTCCATCACTCAATGGATTCTACACCCGCTGATGGTAATCAGTGAAGTGGTTGAAAACCAGATCGAGTTAGTAGAATTGTCTATTCAAAGTTTGCTAATCATGGAGATAAAATAATGTCTTGGGAGACACAACATTTACATTACTGTCCACAGATAATGTGTAAAAAATTACATGACTACATTATTTATTTTAGAGGTTCACAGAAGGTGGTCACGTGTGATATAAAAAACTCTTTTTAGTCTGAACAGGTACGGCTAATTCCAATTCCACGCTACAGTGCCTATGGTGATGTGGGGGGCCAGAACAACAAGGCACCAATTATCTCTGAGACTAAGTGAACAATGATTGGGCACAACATCTGCTTTTTGATGAGTTTCACTTGAGGGTTCAGAGTCACTCATGGGAGAAGGAAAAAAAAAAGTTCATCATGCTTACCTGAAATGTTCGGAGCCATTCTTGGAGACCCGTGGGTGGCTGGATTGAGGTGATTCGCCGTCTCTGCTGCCCCTGACCGTTGGCTGTTCTGATGTGGCCAAATGTGGTGGGTGTGGCTGGACATGGAACAATTCCTGTTGGGCTGCAATTCACAAGCAAAGAACAATTCTTATTAATGCTATATGAGACCTTTACGATCATTAGCTGCTACTGCACACAGTAAAGAGGACGTAAAGGCTGCTTTTATCAAAAAGTATTAAGAGGAGAAGACACATTAAAGAAACATATATATAAGAAAACACAAAAGATGGAACTCTGGCATAACAAATAACACTAAATTAAATATGTAAGGCTGCACTTACACTAAAAGCATTTTTACCTGTCACTGATTTGATTATGCAAAGAAAAACCACAGCTGAAAGCATGTGTATATTGCTAGGCAAATTTGAATAAACATTTTCTTTTTATGTTATGTTCACTACTTAATTTACCCCTGTTTTATCTTCTGTATTGCATGAAGGTGTACAGATGTGCAGCTGTAACAATAAGGGTAAAATTCCTAATCTACATAGCCAAGAGGCATTTCAATCAGTTGAATCAGTTCTTACCAAAGTGAACAAATGCAAATAAAATATTAACTTCAAAGGGCAACAAACCATTGTGGCTGGAGAACAATATGCACATTTTTATGGACACAACAGGAGAGCAAATTTAAGCATGCAGTACGTCAAAACCAAAAATATTTGCGTTAAAGTACATCCAAGATACCTTTTTCACTCTAAGACTTCAAAATATGCACAAGCCCATATGATTTCTGTTCAAGTCCAGACTCCTTTTGTAAGACCTGGATGTGAAAAGCATCGCAGGATGTTAAAGGACACTCATGGTGCCTTGTGATGTAAAGGCAGCAGGAGAGACCATCCAGTGGGGAACCTCAATACTCCAGATTCTGCTTGCTGACAGCCAAATGGGAAGCTGGGGATCCATTTCATTACTGATTCATTTTTAATGGGAGAGGAAGCTGAGATGGAGCCGGTTACATGGCAACATTTACACTTAAGTGGTTGTGTTCAGTATGAATTTTAATGTGGCAACATGTGAACACGTGCATTAAATATTCACAGTTAGAGAAACATCTGGGACTGCTGGTTGGTTGCTGGAGCTAAATATGATGTGAAGCATCATTCTGTTTGAAGGCCCAGCGTCTTTGTTGTACCTCCTTTTTTAAAAATAATTTCTTTGCTTGCAAGGTTCATTTAATGTGTATAGCACCAAAATAAGGAGATACTGCTCCTTAAATTTTAATTTCTTTTGAAGTCCTTTTGACCCTAAGGAGGGAAACAAATACGGAAAGCTGCAGTCTAAGAAAAACGGGGAAAAGGTGAGTCTCTGCTGAGCAGCTGGGAGGCCTTACGGGTGAGGGATAGGTTGCTTTACCTCGGATATTCTGGACCTTTGCAGGGCTTTTTTCCTGAAGGGAAAGATCGGACCTCGGGGCCATGGTCCAACTTTCTCTTCATCTGCAAGACAACACAGGAAAAAGGAGTGGTCAGCGACAAAGGTTTACATCTATTTTACTGTTCACCTTCTTCCTTAATGACAAATCAATTGCAACGGTGTGCCAAGAAATCAATGCTGCAACCAAGCAACTCTGCATTACGCAAATACCAACAAGTGCTTAGTCCGCCCCCACACCATTTAATGCAAATCCACCTCATGAAGGCCATCAATGAGTCTGCCAGCATTGGAAAGCCATAAAGTCGACTCAGTAGATCAAGCAAGCAGCAAGGACTGTATTTGAAGCCCTGAATACTGTCCCAGTGGAAATGAACACTGGCTATATAATGCTGATGTAGGCACATAATATTTTCTGCTAAATTGGGAGCAATTTTGT
>JAQFJB010000019.1:4653349-4663540 GCA_029874875.1 Naso minor
TAAGAAACTATACAAAATTAAGATTGCCAGCTTTTTATGGCAAAAATCAAGAGGAATTCATTTTTATTTCAACACTTCTGCAGGTTTTGGGTTTTCCTCAGCAGTAAGAAACAGTAGAGCAGTAGTCAGTGACAGCTCATGTCAGATACATCAGGCAGGACCAACACAGTAAAAGGTTGATGCTAGGGGACAATCGGATCGATAATTCAAAGCCAGGCAAGTAGCAGATCTAATCTCGACGCGACGATGACGGAGGACAGGCAGGGGCGTGGGCAGCAGTGGAGGACCTGCTACTTGCCCCCCACCCCCCCACCCCCCATTTGTAAACTGTTGCCTGGCAACAGGATTCGCTCTCGTTGGCCTCCAGGCTGCAGTGTGCTGCCTCTGGCCTCATCCAGGGAAAAGGCTCTTGTTTGCTATTACAGTCAACCAATTCTGGCAATGGATGCAGGGGTCACTATTCAGTAATGACTTCTGCAGAGGCTGGTAATGAGGGCTTCAATTTCACAAGATTAAGGTCAAATTTATCTCAAAATGTGGCACAAAATCATGAAGTCGGGCTGGGTTTGTACCAGGATTTTTTTTTGCCAAGGAGAATTGGTACAATTTGTCACCCACCTTGCTCGGGTAACAATGCCATGAACATCAGGCCACAGCCCCAGCAGGCTGGAAACAATCATCTCAAAAGGAAACAGCTCAGCCTCTAGAGTTTCTCTTTTTCCCTGCTGTATTGGCCATGCCATCTGTCTCTGATGCACTCAGTGGCGATGTGGCTTAATTGTTATGCAGGGGGAGATGTGCTTACAACAAATGGATTGTTACGAAGCATTCAGCCAGTCTCAAAAATAGCCATATCATCTGTGTTTCTCCTGGTGGTGCTCAAACATGCAAACTACATCAGGACAAAACAATGAATGCATCAATTGATTTACACAATATTTAACCAAAGTAAAACCTAAAAGATGTAGACAAGAAAGAAGGTGTGGTCAGAAAACAAAGGTAGAGGAATTGCTTATCATTGCTGAGAGGGGTAAGTTGATAGAGATTTACTTTTTAGGATTACAAACGAAACTCATCAATGCATCCTCAACATGCAAGCTGTACTTCACTTCATGCTTAAATACAAAGCACAAGTCGTCTTAATGAAACACAGCTGTTTTTAATTCGGATAAGTGCCGGACCACTCAGAAATACAAATGGGAAAGATAAGCAGGAAGATAACTATTTTAGTGACAGAAACTGCTCTATTTGTCTTTACTCATCACTTGTTAGGTTTACCTTAAAATTATGTGTGCTCTTTTTCTTAATAAGGTAAAGTCAAACATTTTTTTCTGAGAAGTGCAAATAAGTTGAACGCATCTTGGAAGATGAGTTTGAAATCTCAGAGAGACAAGTTGTCTGCAGGAGGCTTGACTAAAGTTATATAACAGAGTCCTCAGACGTCAGCACTCTCAATTTAACATTAATGCCCCTAACGGCTGTCTGAAGTTTAGCTGTCTCTTAAATAATTTTTTCATAGATTTTTCATAAATACCAGGCAATTATAGCTGCATTTACATTGTCTCTCTGGGTGAAGTAAGCGCAAAACAATGGGTGTCCCAAGAACCTCAGCAGAGAACCACGGACTGGTTCCAGTTAACAGTCTTTGAATATGAGTGGCTGCTCTTTGCACTCCGACCTGAGTATCAGTATAGGACAGAAGTGTATCAAATCCAGAAACAAAGATACTGCTTTAGGGAAGAAAATCTTAAATGACAGAGCAGACAGTGGCAACCAAAATCTGTTTTACTGTTAGTATGACAAATTAAGATTGAGAAATCTGTAAACCTATCCTTTAAATTTCTACATGACTGAAAACATGTTCAATCGTCTAAAATAACTTGTTTTCTGCTTTCATTAGGCATTGCAAATATTTGGACTTTAGGGGGGACCGCAAATTTGTGGTGTTGCCCTGTTTTGTCATCATCTGCTTGCAGTAAAGACAACATATGGCCTCACTCAAATCGTTTGGCTTGCCATTTTCTCCTGCTTTAAACCCAAAATATGGCCAAATTGGCAAGCCAGCGTTCTTCGAACTTAAGTCCTCCATGTCTTTATTTTAAAGCGCTGCATGCATCATTAACATCATGTGAATTAACCCAGTGATAACCTCTCCACCTCATCAAATCGTAATGTGTGTTGCCATGGCAGCTCTGTGTACATTTTCTTTTCAAAATAAAAGCTTGAAGATGCCATAACAGCTGTTCCAAACTGTGAAAAATATCGCAAATGACGGCAAATATTGCCATATACAATAATATCTAATACAGGCCAAGCTCACTGCATATCAAATCCAACATTTCCCAAACTAATACCCAGTCACCGGGGCCAATCAAGATGTATTTGCTTTACTGTTGGAGTCATGCTGCTGCGTGCCCACCATGCAGCAGCAGAGTAGAGGAGTAACAGAGCAGATGAGCAAAGCAAAATCAAATGTCTGGAGAAGAAGTGAAAAGCTAGTCCAGCGAAACGGATCACCATCCAGTTTTCAAAAGTATTATGATTTTTGGGCCAGTATTGTGACGTGATTTTAGTTACATTTTGTATGATGCACGGTGAATAGGCCAGTCAGGTCGTACTTTGGCGCAAAGATTTGTACACTGGCAGGTATGTAGCACAACACTGAAGAAAATACAATGCTGTTTATTTAAACAAAAAAGTTCAATAAACATATTAAGTCCCTGTAAAAAATTAGGGATAAATAATCATGATCAGGAGGTGGAGCAGGTCATCCACTTAACAGAATGTCAGTGGGACTATCCCAGCTCCTCCAGTCTGCATGTCGGCATGTCCTTGAGCAAGATATGTAAATGTCCAAACATATAAAACTGTGCAACATTTTCTTTAAACTGAGCAGGTGTTCAGGCGTCTTTTTTTGGTCAGTGACGTGATTTTTCATATCGCTGTTTGCTGAGACTGTCCAGGTTTCTGCAGCTATTGTCTCTATCTGTGCCGGCTTGACTTGTAAACAGGCCCACAGGAAATTTTCTGCCAATAATGTCACAGAACTGGATGAACCCACGGAAATTTATGGCTGTCTGGACACTGCTGCACTTTAACATTGTCTGCATGAGTTGAATTTAGTGTCGCCATTTAAATCTCATTGATATAGGCTCAACTGATTGCCCACAGTGCTAAAACGTATATTTTCAAGAACAGGACATCATGCCTTTTTCATGTTTGCTCATGTGATTTAAATCACAAAAAAAGATTCAGAAAAGACGCATTCAATAATCTCAACAGTTCTTAATCTTAAGCAATTCTACCCTTTTTATAAATGAAGGTAAACACATTTCTCTTTCTTGGTACAGCTCTGTATTAAAATACATACTGTGAAATCAAATCTTTTGTGCGGTTACCTTTTAGAAACTGTTTTATAACATAGTTTCCTGTTTTACAGGCTTATAAAAGGTCCACAAGTTAACTAAAATGCTATAAAAGCCTGGCAGCAGTAGGGGTAGTACAATCTTAAAACATGGATGCGTATACTCACAAAAGTGGTATGAAACTAGCATTAATTCAAAAGATTAGACACCAAAGTATTCTGTCACCTATTGGTTAATAAAGTCTAGCGACAACTGGTGTGCTAGGGATTAACATTAAGAATATTTTTACCAATAGCACTCAAATCAAATGTGACGTTTTCATATTCATCTCTGGGCATAGAAAAAGAAGTAAATAATCAGTATACAAATTCTATTCTTCCTCAGTTCCTAGTAGTGAGAAGAAAACGAAAGCTAACTGGGTAACTGGCGCTGACTTGGCAGGTGCATCTACAGCTGGCTAGAGGGATGGAGAAGCAGCACAACCTGACCACAAGGCTCTCTGGCGGCCCTTTGGGGTCCCACTCTCCCACACTCATCACAAATTAAAGAGGCCAGTCAGACCAAATCAGCACTTTCTCTTATCCAATGTAGCATGCTGATGTTGTAAGAAGGTGTAAGGGACGCCCTGAGAAGATCAGGAGAGATGAAGCATGAAGTGCACATGTGGGTGCTTTGAGCCTTGGGCAACTTTACTACATCCAGTCTGACTTCATCTCCACTGACTTATTTAAAATCCACTGATGCTGTTAAATCTCATACGCATGAGAACTCCTCAAAAACGACTTCGTGAAGAAGCTTTTTTGGTTGAAGAGGCCCAAGATGATGTTCGCCATCATTCAGGTGTTCAAGAAAACACTTAAACTGGATTCTAAACCATCATCTCATCCTATAAAATTATAATCATCCTATAAATCTGCTACATATTTTTGGCTGCCAAATCAATTACCAAAAACAGCCAGCTGGTTGAAAGCTGAAGCCATTCTCAGCTCTCGTTCTTCATTAAGGGTCATACAGTAGGTCATTTCTGTGTGGTTTACCACTGTTGCGATGGGGCTCAGTTGCAACTCCACTAAAAATACTAGTTTTAACTTGCTCAGTCTGAAGTTCCTTAAAAACAAGGACTTTAATGCAGGTAGTGAGAATCTCATTTGCAGATGGCGAGGGAGACCATTTTGGTAGATTTATGAAGTCCAAATATTTGCTAATTCTAATTAGGAAACAATCCTAAACAGGAGGTGGAAAATAACAGGGCAACTTGGCAGATTTTCAGTGCTATTCAACAACATTAGTAACCTTAGCACTCAATGTACATGTCCAAAATTTTAAACATTATGATGATACAGAGGATGGTGCAATACTCATCACATATTTAAGATACTTGCAATTCAGCAATGTTAGCAAGTAAACATGAACATAAAAAATGCAGGTTTTCACTTCATTTCTTTCAAACTAGCTTTAAATGTTACATGAGGAAGCAGATGATGGCTCTTTGGATAGCACTGTTGCCTCATCGCATGAAGGTCCTGGGTTCGATTCCCAGCTGGGGCAGGGCCTCTCTGTGTGGAGTTTACATGTTCTTTCTATGCTTGCATGGGTTTTCTCCGGGTACTCCGGTTTCCCCTGCCACCAAACTATGTACATATAGATATGATTCTCCTGACAATGCCTTTGACTGCGGCACAGTTTGACAGCTGTGTGTAATTGCATGTGTGACAATAAAGAGTTCTTCTTCTTCTATGCATTCAGGATGTTTGTTGGCGCTCAAGGGTATCAAAACCCATTCTGGTAAGAAACACTAATTTGGCTAAACTTGTAGTCTGCTGTTCTTCCACTGGACTAATGCTAAGGAAGTGGGAGGGGTAACAAGCAGAGTAATGAAGCTGTGCTAATTACATCAGAGCTCTGTTTAAATGAAAGGCTGAGGATGTTGCTGCCCACTTAGGAGACATAGCTGGAAAATCTAATGTAGCCATAGAAAATCTTTCATTGCCATCCATCACGGTAATATCACAGGCTAGTGACCCAGTGCAGATGAAATGAAGACAAAGCACAGAAGATCCAGCTGCTCTGTATTTATTTATGTATGTGCATGCATGTGAAGAGCCTATCATTGATTTTATATTTTCCATTATGAATTATTCTTACAACGTGGTCTCAACTGAGGAGATGATATTGATTGTTTTGTTACACTACCTTAAGGAGGCCATGAATTGCTAATCAAAAACCAAATTGTGCAGGGAACTGCATCAGGGTAAATATTCAATTCCTGGCCATGCAAAACAAACAAGCTAAACTGTTGGTGAACTGGGAATAAATGCAGCAGTCACAAGTTGTGATAATTGGCTTTTGTTTTGTGTTTGTTTCATTTGGAAATCCAGGAATGTTGGGGTTTTTTGTTTGTTTTTTTTTTTTCCATGCAAGGAAAAAAAACTTTCTTAGGAGGTTAAACATGAAAACTAAGCCACTTTAGTCAAATTTCAATTTACTATATATTTCTATTTACTGATATAAGACAACAGAAGAGCTGAAACTCCAAAATACGTTATTTTTACTTGGAAAATTACTTTAAAATGAGTAAATTCCCAAAGATATTGTAAAGTAATTTAGTTTACAAGCTTAAAAGTCTGGAAATATTTCAGTCAAATAAAATGTCAAAGCCATGCCAGTTAATTCTGGTCATTGTAGAAGTTATATTTAAAACCAATTCTCAAACTTAAGTGTTGTTTTATAAACAGCACATAATAAGTACTATTATTATGTGCAATATTACAGTCCTTTGATAGTTTACAATCAAAAAATAAGATAAAAAATATATATATGTTAGGCCTAACAATTGACAATTCAGACAAAACCACATCTAAGCCCTGTGTTTGCTATTTAACATACTCACATAAAATGACCCAGGGCCTATCTCACAGTGTAAATCTTGCATTGGCAAAACATTGTACAATAATTATGGGTGACACTTTCTTCCAGCCAGGCACTCGATGCCACCCTCCAGTCTAATGTCTATGCACGTTGAGATGTTGAAAACACTCTAGAAAACACTGGAGTGAAGAACTGCTTTAACACACCTTGCTCCAATGGGTACTCCACCGTTATTATGCCTCTGGCAGCAAAATAATTTCCTTTCACAACAAGATAAAGTGTGTATACTTTGACATACACACTCAGGCAGTTGGCTGAATGCGAGTAATAATATGAGATGCTGAAATGAAATTCTTACTTTATTCTACTAGCACAATGCTCTTATTCAGTGTGAGGCCAAAGCTGTCCTGATTAGGCAGAACACATATGGGCATAAATTGTGAAGCTCTAAAAGGGAGCAACCTTTTCAGTGGACTCTGACGTACATTGAGACGGATGAGAGATCAACAGGAAGATCTCTGTTTTTTTGCTTTCTCTGTAGTCTGACGTGATCTCAACATGAATACAGATTTGCTGCCTGGAAAATTGTTCTTTAAGCCTTTCATGCTTGTAGACACCTGACAGAAATGACAGTATGTTAACGTTTCCAAGAAGCTGCAGGAAAAATGTTCTGAAATGTGGTGCTGTCCATATTGTTTTGATAAATTAAAGAATGATACATTTCATTTCACAAGGGCTAACCATACAAGAATTGGGGTCGGGTGGTTGCTGGTGGCAGCTTTGTCAAACAACCTAGGAAGTACAATACTATGCAAAACATTACTTGCACAAGTTACAACACCTGTGAGTTTAAAGTAAAATTATGAGGAGACCAGTTATAATTGATTCCCGTTTAGAGTTAATCCCCTACTTTGTATCTGATTTGTTCCTGAGATTTGTGCTATGGATTTTCATGTCCTTATATATTGAATCTTGAAAATAAAATATGATAATCTATCTTACAAATAAACACCAATGAGCAGTAAAAATGATGCAAGAAAGCTGGACAGTTAATTTATCCCTACCGCAACACAAATTTGCAGCACTTTACCTGTCAAAACAGTCACGCTCCAAGTATGTATATTTTTAGAACCAAAGTAAAAGCAATTTTTTTAGACAAGGCTTAACATTGACGAAAACTTTAGCTTTGCAAAATAATTAATTACTTTGATCTCAGAAAATAAGTGACAGTGTAGTTATTTGAAGTTTCTATAGCCATGATCTAAAGGATGAAACAAGCTGTGAGCTACAGTGAGTCAACTGAAAGAACAGGGTTCAGCGTTTGACCCGACACTACAGCGGAAATGTCAGGGCGCACTGACGCTGTGCTGGTTCTAAATTATTCCCGCACCAGATCATGCCGCGCCCAGTTTTGATACTGGCAGCCACTTTGCATCTGGCGGCACAGAGCCCCATCAAACTCCAGCACATCCAAGGCTGATATGGCTGAGCCACTCGAATTTCAGATCCACGCAAAGTGACGGAAGACCAGACAATAAGGTGACATTTCAGGAATATTTCAGCCTGGACAATTTTTTGGAGATGCCATATCGTTGTATACTGATAGGCATAGCCCACCAGTTAACAGTACCTACAAACCTACATGTTTAACAACTACAAGTTTAACTGCTACTTTAAGAAAAAATGTGCAAACGATGACACGCTTTGCTTTGAGCATGAAAATCGATTTATCTTCTGCAGTTTTCTGTCTAGCCAGAAGATTCCTTTTAAACATCTTTACGATACAATTTAATAGGTGGCTGACATGTTATTCTTTTATATTGCCCCTTTCAAATAGTTTTGTCAAACTTAGGCACAGGCAGGTATTGGAATTGTGGTTTCCTGTAAAAAAAAAAAAAAAAAATTACCATTGCATTATTGTGCAGAACAGTGCAACAGCTTCTTCTGATTCTTGATGTACTATTGAGTGCTGCACTCATAGTCGTCATAACAACCTGAACATTTAATGAAGCTCTTAGCCAGGAGTGTGTGCATGTGGATAAATGAGTGAAGAGGAGGGAGTGGGGGCTTGAGAGACAGCAGACGTGTGTCTGAGGGACACGTGAACTGCTTATAAATAAAAATTACAGCCAAAGTTAGAGATGGGGATGGGAAACAGGAGCCACGCAGCCCTCAGGCACAAAAGATCTGGTAGGAAAATGTCCATGGCATCACAAATTTAAAGCAAGTCTGACCACTGCTGACACTAAAACAAGAGCAGCAAACGTTATGAAGAACTCCATTAGGACCACAAAACGTCAACAAGTGTTTGAATACAGACAGTCACAAGGTACAAACCCTGCTAACCATATACTGACATGAAGGTCTATGGTGAGACCGGGCTTCCAACTGCCTCGGTGATCATTTAACTTTTAGCTCATGCTGCCACCTAGAGGTTACCAAACAGAATTTTGAGTTGCTGCATAGAAAAAAACACTTCCAAGCATCAATGAAAAGCGCAACAGGATTAAACCCAGTTGTTTTGTGATGTGCATGAAATGATGAAAACAAGAGGTATGCTCAAGATGAAGCTAAGATGGAAATTTAAAAAAAAATCTATATCATCAAAACATGAGGTTTCCTTACCTGTGAGACCATACCGTACCATAACAGCAGAGCAGCACATAGGAGAAAGAAAAAGATTTAAAAAAAAAAAAGAAATTGCTGTTAGTGAAAAGCTCTTCATTTGAGGTAAAGAACATGAAAAAAATGCATATGAGCAGTTTTAAATGTGACCACTACTTTCTACTAAAACCTCATATTAGCATTCATTAAATCCATTATGAACTGTGCAGCGTGGGGTGACCCAGCTTGGATTTACCCCAACTACTGATGAGAGCTGGGACTCCAGCTCAATCAATGTAAGAGAGACACAAAGGAACAATAACTGAGATATGCTATAAAGGAAGAGAGCACAAGATCTGTGCACAAACTTCTGAAAACTCTTCTGAAGCTACTTAAATGTTTTCATGGTAAAAAGGACTCCGTTATTTGGACTTTTGGAGGTCCATTTACGAGGACAACAAGAAAGAGCCTCTGTAATGAAGGTGTTTGCAGTGGTTGTCTGATGTAATGTTGTGTAGGTGATGAGGCAATTCTCTTTTGGTTCATAGAGATCGATTTCAGTTCTGTGGCGCCTCAACCAATTGTACAGAGCAGGATCAGCTGAAAATTGTATCACCACAAAGTCTTAGCTGCACAAACAGCTGAAAAGTAAAAGCAATTTCTGTGTTTGTCTTGAAAGGAACAAACCAGAGCCAAAACAGAAAAAAACAGAAAACAGAGTGATTGTGTGCATTCGTTTGTCTAAAGCAAAATGTGAAAACTACAGCTCCCACGCACAAACCACAAAGGTCCTGAGCTGTGTATCCAGGCGTCAAGTCACAGGTATAAGACTGCACTTATTTAGCACTTTTGCCCTCTTTAGTTTTACATATTTCTTAAATTTTCACTTTCACCCTTTACACATTCATTTAAAATTGTGAAATGCAGAAAACACTCAAAGCAGAATGTTGGAACATGTTGTAAATGAACAAAAATTGCAGTAATTATTACAAACATTTTCTCAAAGACGTCGCTCAAAAACTGCCTTTTTCAGCCTCTCTCTCTCTCTCCCTCTTTTTTAATCAGATAAATCGAGATAAAAATTTCAAGTGGACACTAAAGGTTCAATATTTGAGTTAATTGATCCCATTGTGACTATCTACACTCTACTTGGTTAAGCTTTGTTACATTTATTGCTCTGCTTCATACAAATAAACAATTTATTAGGCTGAGACACTGAATGATTCACATTAAAGGAATAATCCGGCGAAAAATGATCCCGGGGTCTTTTTCTGAACGGACAATCATCAAAGAAGACCTCCAGAGAGTTTTTTTCGCTCATCGACCTGTATCGGGTTTGACCGGAGCAAAGCTA
>JAQFJB010000019.1:4752823-4763637 GCA_029874875.1 Naso minor
TGGTGTGTATTTGGGGACCTTTGTCATCTTATTATCGCAAATTCTTTATATTATATTTTTACCTCCATCCTGTGAACCTGCAGATCCAAACAAGGACTAATAAAGCTAAAAAGACGTCCTGTCACCTTGCTTTAAATAAAGATTCCTGTCATGAGCCATAAGCTTATCAGACATGATAATATTTTTGACCTGGTATTCAGCAAAAGTAAGCGCTCAGTAAGGAAAAAAAGCCTTCAACAAATTCATGTGAATGACTAAATGGATGAAATAGGAATTGCATTTTTATTTTTTATTTATCTATTGAGATGATGCAGTGCGCAGTTGGCTATTATGTGGTATTATTGTAAAGAAAAAACAGTCTTATTACTCGGGAAAATACCAAAAGAGATCAATAAGGAGGGCACTTGTTTGTTTTGATAATAAGAGTAGCAATGATCAGCCAAATCACAAGGAATTTCTTCAAAAAGAGTAACTTAACTTATGACATATGGAGGGTTCTTATAAATGAAATACATGGAATGGAGAAAAAAAAATCATTAAAATTAGAAATCACCAGTGGTTATGTTTCATGATTCATTCAACCCAGTTTTACTCATTTATTCAACTATGAATTATTACCTACTTCCCCAGATAATTTATTTATGTTCATATTTTTCTTGTTCTTTCGCTTGTCTTGTTTGCTTTTCCTTATTTGTCTCTTATTTCCTTTAAAACAATGTCTAGAAATTTCTGAAAGTGCAGAAAGAAAATGGATTTTTAAAAATATTTTATATTTGCCCTGTAGGAAGAAATAAGAGATCAGTGTTTGCCCACTTATTTTGTTTTTATTAAAAACATATTTTGTAATTAACGCTGCCCAGATATGAAAACATTAAAATTTAAATGATCATACGTAAGAAAGCATTCCCAAATAATGTTGTAGACTCAGATTACTTAGCCTGTTTGGTTTCTTTGATGCTGCAGGCAGAAGAATGAAAAAGCAACACGTCTGAGCAGCATTGGTAAGCTTGTTTATAATTTGTATTATCTGTACTTGCTGGCTGTAAAGATCAAATGACTCCTTCAAACACAGTTTGTCTGTTTTCTTTGTCTGGCTCTCAACTCATAGGTGAGAAGCTGGTGTGGTTTCAGGAACAGTTGGATCCAGAAAAGACTGCTTACACCAAAAAAGATGCCTGCGACATCATTGAAAGGTCATAGATGATGTTTGTGTTGATTTTGTTTTTTGTCACTCATCATTTAAAGTTTGAAATACATCAACATATTTGTATGTTAAATGAGAAATTAAGCATTTCTGCAGTCTTGTGAATAGTGTGCATATCTGAGCAGCATTTTGTCTTTTGTGGCATCTTACTGTTAGTGAGTGTTAAGTGTTTACTTGTGTGTGCGCAGGTACCTCCAAAGGTTTGATTCTGAACTTGAGCAGATTGAGCTGATGAACGGGATCAAAGGTCGGCAGGGGCGTCTCCATGGTGCCAGAGAGGCTGTCATCAAACAGACCATCAAGCGAGAACGAGCACAATATGAGAGCATCGGATTTGGTGAGTCCTCATCATGCAGACATGTACACACATGCCTTATACATACATACAAACTGTCAACGCGCGCAAAATCTTCATTGATCCTGTGGTTTGTCCTCTTCACAGAGATCCCAGACATCATCAATGGAAAGCATCTGAAAACATTCAGGTGAGTTTGGATTGTAGTGAATGCAGTTTGAATTTTCTGTTCTTTTGTTTACGTTCTTGGGAAGTGGCTGTAATCATCATTCAAGTTCAAGTTCAAAACAACTTTATTCATCCCCCTTGGGCAATTCAATTCCGCTCAACCAGCCGCACAGCAGAAAAGAAAACAGGACATCAACAGTCAAACAATTCAACAACGCCAGCGCCACGATCAGTGCCAGAAGGAGCCAAACGTCTGACAAATACTGAAAGAGATAATAAAATTGTAAACAAATAAATAATAAATACTAAATAATAACAGACTATAATGTCTAATTAATCTAGCTGCTACTATCAGCTGCATTTAGGAGCCTAATCACAGAGGGAATTAGCATATCTGTTTGTTTTCCTAGAGGGGGGCAAGGTAACGCCGTCCCGAGGGCATTAAACAGAATTCCCTTACTCAGAATATGGTCGGGATGACACAAGATCTGTCTGGCTTTCTGGACCACTCCTTTTTTCCAGAGAGCACTCAAATCAGTCAGCTGCAGACCAGTGTTCTTGGAGCAGATTTTAACAATACTGGCGAGACTGTTCTTGCCCTTCACAGAAAGACCATAAAACCAACAAGTAAAAGCAGAAGTTAAAAGAGTGATTAAAAACTACATGAAATGGTCCGACAAACATTAAAAGAGTCCAGTTACCGCAACAGGTAGATCCTCTGTTGTCCCCATTTCACAAGTGACTCGGTGTTTTTATCAAATTCAAGGTTGGAGTCAAACACAGTTCCCAAGTATTTGTAAGACTCAACAATTTCAACGTTTTCACTATGAATAACACTGACTGCTGGCTTAAGACAGCTCCTCTGAAAATCGCTGATGAGTTCCTTTGTGTGTGACACATGATTGGCATTTAGAGTAGCCAATCGCACTGAATGTGCGTTAGGCCCCTGTGTTTTAAATTTGAGGGCAGCTAGCAGCGTAAACATGGAAAACAGTCACAAGGAGATCCTCCTCTCTGCTGAGGAGGACTTCTCACCACAACTATCGCCAAATCCAGCCGATTTTAGTGACTCAGACAGAGATGAAAGGGAGGAAGAAGAGCCACTAGGTTTTGGAGTGAGGCTTTACATGTTCGAGCCACTCTCGACTGCTGGCAGTGCTGCTGAGCCGAGAGAGAGAGAGAGACAGAGAGAGAGAGAGACAGAGAGAGAGACAGAGAGAGAGAGGGAAGGCTCATCCCTGCGACGGTTGATAACTGACAGCATTTATATGGTGGAGGGCGTGGAGGGGGATATTCAAGAAAGAGTTTTATTGGACGCAAAATTAATATATATCCCCGAGTGCAGGATGAGTCATCAATACTTTTAAACTGTTTAGGAAAAGCTTAATGTAAAATAAAATTAATTAAAACTGCAAAACTACTTTTTGGTCATTGTTGGGCCACATATTATCATATAGGCAATGATAAGAGCAACACACATCTGATTAAAAAACCTAAAAATTGATTTTCATTTCATGGGGACTTGAAGTGAAACCTGTCAGTTTTGCTGCTGTGGCAGAGCTGAGACAGACCGAGGCATTTAATTGTGCTTGATCAGATTAAGTTAGTGAATGCATAATGTAAACGCAGTCTTCACAAAAACAGAAGAAGTGTTTATGTGTTTGTTAAGGAGAGCACAAGAAAAAAACAAACGTCAAGAAATACCTACAGTGAGTTTATAGTCTTTAATGTTATTGTGATTTTAAGCTTTTGATTTGCTCATGGGAGGTGAGGATTCATAAACATCCTTTTTGATAATGACGGATGTCATTTGTTGACCCTTAATTTCTGCAGGGAGTGGACTGGTGACCTGAAGAAACTTCCAAATATTAAACTGCGGAAGGTCTCTAACAAAGGTGTGGACACAGAGATTGATGATAAAAAGAAACCTGACGCAGGAGACGACAATGAGGATGATGAAGAGCTGGATGATGAGGAGCTGGATGACATGGTGCTCATGACGGACTCAGACTGACGCTCGCTCAGTATCGAAGCTCCAGTCGTCTGTTCAGGACACCTGACTGTCACACTGACCCTCAGCAAAGCTTTTCTTATAGGAAATGTGTCTGTGTGCTTGTTTGGGAGAAATGCTGCTACTCCATGACTGTCCAGAAGATGGTGTAAAACTCTCAGAGATGAAAAACTACAATTTTATCAGCGTGTCTTTCAAAATGTCATTGTTGCTTAGTAACTTCACACCAGCCTGGGAGGGGTTCTACATTCATCATTTATTGCACAAACAGTAGTGCTTCATATGTAACCTGAATCTTCCATTTTATCCATCAGAAATAGAAAAAAAGGGTTTTGACAAAGCGCTTGAGTGCTCACATGTCATGGTGGATATAAGACAAACAGAAATAAAATATTCCAGTGACACCAGTGAAAAACCCAAACTGAACCTTTAGAAACAAGTGTAAACAACAGTCAGCTTTTGTAGGTTCACCAGTCAGT
Organism: Naso minor; assembly: GCA_029874875.1. NCBI lineage: Eukaryota > Metazoa > Chordata > Actinopteri > Acanthuriformes > Acanthuridae > Naso > Naso minor. The sequence continues at coordinate 4,756,981 of JAQFJB010000019.1, forward strand.
TATTCACACACACAGTGGGTCAAGTGTAATGTAAAGACACTGACTAATGACAACCACAAAAGCTCGTTAACATCAGGACCTTGCAGAGTGGGACCACATAAAGCTGCAAATTGTCAAAAACGTCAAAAACAACTGGGATACTTGAGATTTGCCATTTTAAAAATGATTCTAAACTCTCTTATGATAGTATGTATTTAAGTAAATAGCAGTGTTTCAAACATTATGTTTTTCAATTGCAGACTGAGCTCAAGTCACCCTTTAAATAATTGATCCTCTATTTATTTTGTCTGACTCTTTGGTGTCTGTTGACCTGATTGTAGAGAAGGAGAGTTAAGGCCTCAGCATGCCTCAACAAAGTGCTTGGTGGATTTGTTTAACACAGCGATTACTGACATATTCTGCTTAAGACACAGCAGAAAAATTTCGGGTCTTTGGGACCCAAAGTTACAGGGATACCTCATGAATTGTCATGACATCTAAATTTATACATCAACTACCAATAAAGAACACAGAGAAAACATGAATTTAGAATGTATATGAAATACATTTCTTTTATAATAAAAGTCCGTCACAGTCACATTCAGATTTGCTGAGTTTAATGTTAATTTTCTCAATATCCCACACAAAATGTACTCAATTTTGTAAGGGACGCACACAGCAATTGAAATAAGTAGAGATGCGTAGCAAAAACAGTCAAGCAAGAGCTCTTCTTTTCATTTGTGACCCCAAAAACAGCTCTGTGAACCATTTTGGGGTCCCAACCCTACATTTTGGGAATGCTGGTCTAACAGCATCAATAACTTGCTTCACATATGCCAATGTCCACTTAAGGGAACAGTTGGCGAGGTGTAAAAATAAACAGGGTAAGCATTCTTTCCTCAAGCTCTTGTTTCCCCTCTCCACTCTGCTATCCCCGTCACGTCTTTCGTGTACATCTGACTGCGACACATTTTAAGTTTATGAAGACAGACTGTCCCCGAGAGTGCTCCATTATTTCCTTTTTAGTGACTACCACATTTCTGTTGCACTGTAAGTGTGGTCCATTGGGAAATCAATGAACCCTTTTGTCTCAGGACATGTCTGCGGTTCATTTGAAGCATACTGAGACCTTTTAATAGCTTCTACGTTGTGTTCACACCTTTAAAGGAAAACTGCACTTTTTGGAGGTGGGGGTGTGTGTGTGTGTGTGTGTGTGTTAGCCTATCATCCCTAATCCCCACGTAAGACAAGAATGTGCCTTTACAGTACTTTTCAGTAGGTTGCCAGATAGCCACCTCGTGCTAGCAGTTTTGCACGTTCAATGGAAGTAGTGGGAATACAACAATACCCTCTAAAGCCCCTAAAACACATCCCAAAATCTCCAAAACGCTCCATCTACATGCTGTGACCATGTGGTGACTGCCACATTCACGACGCTATGAAATAATGTCGCCAAGTCTATGTTGAGGGCAAGTATCCACTGTTTCAACTGGTCCAGATTCGTGGTTGATAACGTGTGAAACTTCAAATTTGACCAGTTTCTCGGTTTATTGCCACAACCTTCTACCACACACGTACGAGGCATGATTCATTTAACGCTAATTATTTCCACTACTCTGAGTTTGAAACAACACACTCAACAGCGATGTAGTAGCAGATCCAGTACCTTTGTTAGTAACCTTGACTGCCGAGGCGCTGCAACCCAGGTGCTGTGTCACCACAGTGTGACCGTAACAAAGTGTCTGTAGCAAAGTTAATATGCAGGTCACAACACGCAGATCGAGTGTGTTGGAGATTGTTTGAGTGTGTTTTAGGGGCTTTAGAAGGCGGTAACGGTGTATCCCCACTACTTCCATTGAATGTGCAAAACTGCCAGCACGTGGCGGCCATTTAATGATCAACTGAACGCGCAGAGAAGGGAAAGGCATCTATGTTCTTGTCTTACACACGGATTGTGGGTGATAGGCTAAACCCCCCAAAAGTGCAGTTTTCCTTTAACTTGTGTCAGTGCAGTTTGAGAAAGTGCATACAGGAGTTAAACTGTCAGTATACTACATAGCTACAGTCATTACAAACTGCTTCTGCTGATGGCTTCATTTTCCTTTACATCTCATCCCCTCTTTCTTTTTCCATTTCCTTGATTAACACACTTTTCCTTACATTTTACTGCACTGCAGCCTTTCAGTTTTCCTTGATCACTGAAGGTCTTTAAATCCGTCCGATGTGTCTCCAGGTCAGTAGCCAGAGGAGCCGAGATGAACAACACTAAAACACTGTACGAGTCTAATTCCGTTTTCACTCACACCGTTGGAGTCGGATGAGCAGGGTGTGATCGAGGACTCTCTCTTGAGCGAGAGCAAAATCAGACGGGGTTTTGTGCCGGCGCCACTGCGGCCTCCACTGACATGTCTGAGTCCATCTGTGTCTCTGGTACTGGGACAGGGGCCGGAGCGACTGGAACCTCCACAGTTTCATGCCTGCCGTTAGTCAGGTTGCTGGGCCGGGCCTGAGAGTTGTGCAGGCCCTTCTCGGGGCAGTTCTGCACAGTTATGATGCGGTTAAAGGCCTTGAGGCGGCGCCACAGCTGCAGGTAGACTTTACACTGGATGTACATGAAGATGAGGCCACCTGTGAAGCCTATGGCCACCACAATCAGCTTGGTCCAGAAGGGCCACTCCAGCACACCTAAGGATACACACACAACCACACAGAGCAGCTGTAGGTCACCTTGCAGGAAGTGTGATGGATCATGATGGTGGTGCGTGCAGAGCTGTGCTTACCCGCTGGTGTATAGTACTTCAGAAGAGAAATTCTCCATAATTCCTCTGCAATCAAGAGCGAGTATAATTTTTCTGTATTCCTATGATCTCTGAATGAACTTGTTCTATTCTATTACTTATGATACAAGAAATATATATTAATGCTGATTAATATATATGAAGTGTTTTAACATACGTGATCTATGTTTTCTGCCTCTAACCTCAGGTCCTACAGAATGAGAATGACAATACAGATAAACTATGACCACGGCACAGCACAACACAACACACCATCAATGCACAGTAAAGAACATAGAAAAGCACTGAAGGGTCTATTTCTACTGTAATGATGATGTTAACCAATAAAATCAGCTGGGCGAATCAGGAAACATGCCACAGGTTCACTTTGATGGATCGCCTTTGTCAAATAAATTCAAAATCTTGTAAGCAAGTAGATTTTGTGACCGGTGACGGCCTGAAAGTTAAAAACTTATCAAAAACGCAGTGTCTGTTGTCACATTAAGTTCATGCAAATTGTGATTAATGAGCTAAAACATGCAATACCCCCAGTTTAGCAATTCATTTAGAGTATTATGTGTGTAATGTATAATTTCAAAAGTCATTGATGTAGCAGTATATTTCAAGCCTACTGTACTTTGCTGCTTCATTTCAGCGTAATTTTAAGGGAAGTGGAATGATTAACTTTTCGTTTATCATTACGTTAATCAAGATAAAATTACTTATCAACAATTTCATTGTTCACTATAGAGATAGACCTCTAATGTTCAGAGGGACAACTAAAGATGACCGTCATGATAAGATTATATAATTTATTCTGTGCAATACACACACACACATACAGACACACACACATTTTTCGTTAGTTTTTCTACAACTCAATTCAAAAAAAAGTTAGGACGCTTTGTAAAACATAAAGAAAAACTGTGTGATAATTTGCTAATCCTTTTTACATACAGTCAGTCAAAAAATACAAAGTCAATATATTTATGGTTTTGCCCATCTACTTCATTAAATTTTATTCTTAATTTGATGTCAGCAACCTGTTTGAAAGCTTGGACAGGAGCAAAAAAGACTGGGAAAATTGTGGAAAGCGTCTTTGGATCATTCCACAAGTGAACAGTTCGCTGGTCACAGGTGACTGTATCATGACTGGGTATGAGAGGAGCATCTTTGAATGGCTCAATCGTTCACAAGGAAGGATGGAGCGATTTCACCACTCGGCAAACACATATATAAGGGATATTGATATATGGGCTCAGGAACACTTAATAAAACTGATAAAGGAATTTGAAATTTAAAAAAAACTTGATGATAAAATGTCTCATTTTTGTTTCACTAAGCATCCCAACTATTTCTGGAAATGAGGTCACATAAAGCGAGAAAACATGAATACAATGAACCATTGCACAGGAAACTGATCTAAAAATCACATCACCAGATTCAGACAGGTGTAAGTATCAGCAAGTGAAAGGTTTGAACGTACTCTGTGGAGTTTTTCACCACTAGGGGCATCTGAGTGCAATGTTTTAATGGTCCTGTATTGTTTGTATTTAGTGTTTCACCAGCGTGAGGATGCACATGCAGAGGGCAGTAAAACAAACTGATGGATGGCTGGAAAATGTTATCGTGTATTTTGCCTTACATATGAAACATATGCACATTTTACGTTTTATCTAACAGAGAAAATGCAGCACCAACCTATTTATGTATTTACATTCACTATTTACTGTACATACAAGATGCTTCACATATTTAGATTTTTTAATCATCAAATTTTTCATCATTCGTATTTATTTTTCAGGTAAGTGTCTCCACTTTTTATCAGTTTTTTATTCTTTACTATTCCCTAGCCAAGCTGAGCCTAACTTTTAGCACAGCCTCAAGAGCCACGCTGAATTTCACTGCAAGCTAATGTGAATAATAATACACTCGACGCAACGTTTGCAAATATTTACTGAGGTAGAAAATACATCAACATGTACTCACAATAACTTGGTTAAGATACTGAACTGACTGTAAGGACAACTGCTTTTTAGTAATGAAGACATTAGAAATTAAAACTCCCCATGGTACCTTCATTTTGGATTATAATAGTGGCATCAAATTCAAAAGTGATCAAAATTTTTACCCTGCATGTCTCTGGTATGTGAGAGCGGGTGCAGGGGGAGAGTACTCACCGTTTCTCCCGAGTCTGATCTCCTCCGCGGTTCTCTTGAACAGAATGTAGACTGACCACAACATACACACTATTGCTATCAGGTGAAACAACACTGAACAGAAGATCTTCCTCCTCTCACTCTTTGACATGTGTAGCCTCTCCCACTAGAGGACAGAAGGATTGTGATGGAGAGGAGATGAGAGAGAGTTCATTATTACAGCCTGACACTCTTGAATAGAGGAGCACTTCTCAGTTCACAGCTTTGAAAGAGGTTAATGAGTGTGAGCCTACCTTGCGTAGAGGTTTGAGCTTCGTCTCCATAATGAAGTCAAACTTGCAGAGCTCACAGCAGCGAGTGTCTGAGGATTTGATCCACTGGTTGAGACAGGCCTGGTGGACGAAGCTCAGGCTCCCCGTGCAGCGGCAAGGCATTATCAGTGGGCACTCGTCATCCCCCTCACAGTGGCAAATCCTACACACACACACACACACACACACACAGACAATAAACAAGCAGTACACGAAAATCAGATCAGGGAGGTAAATTTTCCTTTTTCGGCAGTGAAGTTAAAGTTGAATTGATAGACGATAAGTGCACACACCCACACTCACACAGGCTCACAAACACACACTAACCTGCAGACCTCAAGCTCTGAATCATCAGAGCAGAACCGTAGCGTTCCTCCATTCACACCGCAGTGTTTCTGTGGTGTGGGCACAGACATGTCTCCACCTCCGGACCCTTTTTCCTGGTATCTCTTGGTGATTAGCTCCTCGCTGTCTTCTGATAATGAAGAGCTGCCTCCTGGGCTGTGTGACTTGTAGCTCTTCTCCTTATCTCTGCTGTGTGAGCTTTCCCTCGGTGAAATGAGACCATCTCTCTTTATTGACGCCCTGCTGCCGTGCCTCTTCTTTAGGCCTCCACTGTCCTCTACCAGAGGCCGGTTCTCCTTCTCTTCATCTGAGTTCACTGACTGAAGCTCCATGACCTCTGCTTTGTCCTCCCTAACTTTACCTGCGTTGGGCCTGTCCCTCTCTCGGCTGCTCCCACTGCGGTGGTGCACTCTCCGGGCTTTCTCTTTGCTCCAGCTGCGGGGCTCGCGCCATGCCTCATCCTCAGAGGTGGAGTCTGACTGGGGGGCCCCTGAGTGGCGGAGGCGAGGGGGGAGCTCTCTCCGGTTCTTGGATGACCGCTCCCTCTTCTCCCCCCAGTCGCTGCGGTCAGAGCTGAGGCTGCGGTCACTGCGATCGGTCTGCTCCTTCTTATCACTGGCTTCCACGCAGTCGAGGGCGGGGCAGCTGTTCTTCTTGCGACGGTGACGGCGCTTCACCTGTTTCTTCTGGCCTTGAGCTGACGAGACCAGAGTTTTGCTGGCAACTGTCATCACAGAGGTGTGTGTGTGCTTGTTGTGTTGTGATTCAGAAGCATCCTCCTCTAAAGGGGTCAGTGGACCAGAGCTAAACACACACACACACACACGCACACACACACACATAAAGATGGAGAAATGTAAAAATAAGGTCAAACAAGATGGAAAAGACATGACTGTGATGACACTCACTAAAGAAATGGAATGAAACATGATTGGATACACTTGAAGGACATGTTCACCTAAAACCATGGAAAACACAGTGTTATTAATTATTTACTATGTTCATTATGCATAACGTCAAAAACATCAACAGCTCTGTTCAGTATTTATGTCCTTGTTAAAATTCATAGACCTCACAGTCAATTTC
>JAQFJB010000019.1:4803559-4814331 GCA_029874875.1 Naso minor
ATTCATTTTTCCAAAATGGTGAAAAGAAAAAAAAAAGAAGAAGAAGAAGTTAGCTTGTTTTGACGGGGGCTTGCTTGAATATGTAGCCAAAATCGAGGCAAAGTTTTCAAGCTTGTGTTGAAACATTTAACCAAAAAGCCCCCACAAAGGTGAATCTCATGATGTTTCTAGGAGAAAAGTCTGACAATCATTCCGCTCAGTTGGATTTCTCCTCTGTGGATAATGATCGTCTGTGCAAAGTGTCATGACAAATCCATTCACTAGTTGTTGAGATATTTAAGTTTATACCCAAGTGTGAAGCTACAGACTCTCCTACAAAATGTTCTAAAGGTGACACTCAATGATCAGTAAATGAAGTTATCACAGGTCCAATGCTGAATTTAAACCTACACCGAAGAGAATATCAAGACAAAACAAGAATAACAAAGCGGTAATTTCTAATTTGACAGACCCTAATCCACCAATGATGACAATAACAATCTGCATGTGAGACACAATCTGTCATTCAACGCATGTGTAGCGAGTATGTAATTATAAAAGACTCCACCAGTGAGCATTTCATGACACTTTCTAAGCTGAAGAATTCAGATTGAAGAGTCTGTTGCAAACAGCACCTCATTCACATGTGAAGTCTGACTAGATAAATCGTATATTTTTCATTTTTATACATTAAATCAGCTGTCAGTCATTCCTCATATAATCCAAGCTTTAAATACTCTGAATGAAAATGATTCATCTATTCATCTTTGTCATATTTGAGAAGGGCATCTAAACATGTTCCCACATGCTCCTGGCTTCTCTAACCGCACGGATGCTGAAACTTTTTCACAGCAAATTAAGTAAAGGGTCACAGTATGACATTATGTTCAGTTTAGTTGCTAAGTCATTGAATTCCCCTTTTCCAAATTAAGACCATTTTATCGTAACTACCGACACAGTGGGAGTAATTTCAACCAATTTGTTCCTGACTTCAAAGACAGAGAAATGGAGACAATAAATAGACAGAAAGAAGAAGTATGAGTACAACAAAGTCTGCATGGTGTTAAAATCAGAGGCAGACCAAAAACTGCATAAACGCAGGCGGGAGAGAGAGAGAGACAGAGAGAGAGAGAGAGAGAGAGAGAGAGAGAGAGAGAGAGATGCAGAGAGGACAGAGAGCTGAATGGCTGATTGTCATGCTGTCGATGCTTGAAAAGGGCAGGGCAGGTATTGTGATGCGAATGTGCTAAGATAGAGAGTGGGGGTAGTGCTTGTGTGTGTGTGTTTGTGTGTAATGTAATCTTCAGGGTGTGTCTCACTATACTCCACTGCTGCTACTACGACGTCGGGTGTAGCCTAGATGATGCTGCATTGCTCTTATAACACTGGGACACTACACACTTAGCCTTTAAAACTATTAAACATAAACAACTTGGAGAAAGGGGCCATCATATCATAATGCAGCCAGGGTATGCAGTAGAGGTAATGAAATTTAAGGATGTAAAGGATCACTGCATTCAAGATTTGTTCATGTGGTGCATTCCAGTTAATCTTGGAAGTAGGAATTTCCGAGTTCATAGTCAGATGCGTCATCAGGAACGCCCCCTTAAGTAGGAACTCCAACTCGGAGGAACTGCAGTAACCCTAAGCTCAAAATCCAACATGGCAGCTCCATGCATTGACAATAAAAAAGTTGTACATTACACAGTTTATTTGCCAGTAAATATTGCTTTTGTGTCATTAAGTCAGTCAAACTGGCAGCATTGTTCAACTTCTAACTGTGGACATTTCGTTACCTTGCTTTTGCATGTAAGAATGAAAACGTAGTGTGATGCAGTTGGCTGGAAGCTAACAGTGCCAACAATTTGACGTCACTCCCACCTCCAAATTCTGACTTCGGAGATAAATGGAACGCACCAATACTTTCTCCATCTGTAGTCTGGTTCAAAAAATTACACAGACTTCATTCATCTAGGTTGGTTGCCAGGTTGCCTGTTAGTAAGTTTAATTCTTACCAATTAGACAAATATCCCACTGGATACAGTCAGGAAGTTATGTGTTTATTGCAAACTAAGAAAAAAGACACAAGCTTCATTTGTCAAAGCTGTTAGGACAGGAGTCCTCTGTTTTTTCTTTTCTTTTCCTTTTCAGAGTATTTACACAAACCGCTGAGTTGACTTACAATACAGTCATACTGTTCAGTCTTCCTATTGTGCATTGCGTATCAGATTGGTATCATGGACTGTTTCATCCTCACCACTCACGTTACACTTACACACCAAAGGGGAAGAAAATGACAATTTAGTCCACATAGTTTATTCATTTTTTCATATTTTGTTTCCATTTTTTCTATCTCTGAAGTTAGATTCTCATGTTCTCATATTTAAGTCTGTTTATATTTAAGTGGGTCTCTTTGTGAAGGAGAAAGAAGGGTGGGACTTGCAAAAATAATGGTGTGTGTAAGTTTGTGGGTTGAAAGAAAAGGTTTATGGCTAGCTGTAACATATATGCTTTTCTTTTTAGGTGGTGTGTGTGTTTGTTTGATACACAGAATGCAATCAAACCTCATTTACATAAAGGTCCACTTTACTGCAAGCAGTCAGTTTGAAATAATCACTACTGAGAGCAGTTTACCTGTATAATACAGCAGACATGGCAGTGACAGCACGAGCTCCAACCCAACGAAGGCGATCAGCATGTAGGTTTGCACAGTCTGCTGTGACCGAGTTGCCAGAACGATGAGCAGCAGAACATTTCCTACACACAGACATGCAGAGATACAAACACACATTCTTTTTTAAGCACTACTGAGCGGCACTACTGCCATCCTGTGGAGAAAACTGAACTCTGCATGTGTAGTGTGCTGACTTGCAGATGTGTGCAGTTGTACCTGCAGAGTGTACATAGAGTGGCAGATGCTTCACTGGCTGCATCTGTCTGTAGAATTGTAGGTATCCTCTGTTCCTGACCCGGCTGTGGTGGTGCTGCACATACCAAGTGAACAACACCACCAGCATCCATAAACACGCCTTCCCATAAACAATCACGCTGTCACCTTGCACAGGACCCAAAATCTTCGCACACACGTCCTCTTGGCCAACTTTTAACAAACACAGCACTGCCACACACACCGACAAAACCACGTACACAACCTGGAACACAAAAGAGAACACTTGCGGTGAGACAGATGTATATGGGAGGAGACTGAAGCACGCACCAGCACACACAATGCGCTAATCTTGATGTCCGCCCTTAACTCCAAGCCCTGAACCTTCACTGACTTAATTGACATCAGCTTGTAAGTGACTGGGTGCTTGAGGCTGTAAGGGTTGGAAATGTTATAAATAGGAATGAGAACAGCACTTCACAACTTATCAGGTTACCCTTGACAACACTGTGGGTTAATTTACATTTGTTTCTTTCTTCACGGCCAAGGCACTTAAGGGACCGACTGCCTGATTTGAACTTCAGGCAGTCGATCTTACAGGCTCTAGCTTTACAAACTGGATGAGATGCAATGTCAAATGATTAATTCACTATTTTTTGTCAAAAGAGCATCATTAATAAGTTGCACCTTCCATGTTTGTTACTTTTTTACACTCCTGATGACTTCCCCCCCATATCTAACGTCACAATGTAATGAACTGTGGGCAAATCCCTCAGGCAAAGTCTGCAGAAATGTAGACCTACCGAAAGCGTCCTAGCACACTTTTATATGCATATAAGAGCTCAAACTGTCTGCGGAGGAACCCTCACTAACTTGGTGTTCTGATATTGGGACAACCCCAGGCGCTCATGGACTTCATGAGACACGCCTCCGAGTCTTTGACAGTGTAAATCAAGACTGGACCCATGACTATTGTTACACACAGAAAATAGCACAGTCACTTTGATTAAACAAGTGAAGAGGGCTGCAGTCATTATTCCAATACTCAAGAAAACTGCTGTCATGACAGAGCAAGTTTTAATGAACAAGTGTTTAAGGGATACATCTAGTGATTCATTTTCTTTTTTACTCGATTAGTTGTTTTGTGTTGGAAAAGATCAAAATGTTTTCAAGAGCCCCTCACATAGAGAAAACACAAACACGCGTCCACCCTAACCCTAATCAAAATAGTTAGCAATACATCTTTTTCATTAACTAATCAAATAAATATATATATATATATATTTTTTTAGCTCTAACTATTGTGCCAAAAATCACAATAACACTAGAAACATTGTATCAAAAAAAAAGAATTAAAACATTGATTTAAACACTGAATGGTGTTTTCAGCCATTTTTTTTGGTCATAAAAAATTCAAAGGCAATTCAGTTTCCCTGGCAGAAATTCAGCCTTGTCTGTACTAACTGCGTCAGAAACCAGATTTTTAAAGTCACATGTGACATACTGTACATGAACACAGTGAATGAGTGCATATCATACATGCAGAAAAGACAGCGCTATGGCATGGCAGGTTGTTGGAAGAGTCTGAAACTCTCTCCTGATGGCAGAATGAAGGACGTCAGCAGAGATCAGAGGTCCGTCCACCAAAGGGTCTTCCTCCAGGCTACGAGACAAATCTACTGAGGTGCCTGCCTGCAAAAATGAACAACGCATCATGAAGTAAAACAGTGGGTTTAACTTATTTAGATATAAATTGGTTGATTTTACTGTAACATATGAGATTTTATATTGAAATACCATACAAATAATTTACATCTTTACCTAAATCTATATATTTCAGATAATCTGCTATTAAATATCTACTATGTCACTCTGACCATCTTTCTGTAAGTTTTCTATTGAATGTATTTTTCTGCTGGTCTATTTCTAGTGTTGCTGCGTTTCTCCCAAACACGTCAAGTCTTCTCTTGATTGCAACAATGCCCACAAAAGACCACAAGATAAATTGAAGATAGTAATATTAGACATGTAATTACACGTAGTTGAGTAAAAACTAACACCGTTAACGTTAGCTAAAACCCATAAAAAGGCAAAACTCGATCCCATTAATTCATACGCGAAGAAATCACGTGATTGTGCTGGTGACTGTGTGTTGGTAACTAAAGGGAGAATTAGCGAAGGTTTGTTTTCCTTCGTCTCCAGTCTGCATCAAAGCAATCTGAAAACAGGAAACGAAGCAAGAGGGCTGATTCCAAACATGTTCCTACTACGATTTAGCGTTACAGTGTACAGCTAATGCTAATATTTTGCTAATATGATCATTTGTAAAATTAAGAATAACTGCCAAACAGAAAACAACAGAAATATAACCGTGTATCTTGCAGTTCCATGTCTACTGGTCGGTTCTATTCAGCTTATCAGTCAACCAGATAACAAGGTTTGTTTGTTTGTTTTTTAATCTCTCTTCAGTGAACAAGCTAACATACCCACTGGCACAGTAACAACCTAACGTTAAATGACGTGCACATACTGTATAAAGCGATGGTCCCTTTGACTCCATTTTGTTTTAATGTCCAAAGTTTTTGTAGAAGGAATGACAAAACAACAACACACCATCAGCTTACATGTTACTACAGGGGTAAATAATAATAGGACACTTCCGGGTCTTTTCTTCTTCTTCATTAGGTTTATTGGCGGATTGCAAAGCAGCTTTAGAATGGCTCCGCCACCTACTGAATCGGAATGTATAGACAGATTTATGCCATTAAATCTTTGACTGCTTATTAGAAAGAATACATTAATTAATTAAAAAAATAAGTAATAATAAGAAACATTCTTATTTCCCATCCTGCTTCTCTTCCTCTCCAGATTTTAAGCTCCACAGGCTTATTTGTCCTGTTTTACTTAGGCTGCTTTATCTCTCAGTCCATCTCACAGAGTTGTATTCATTACAGTTCTTAATAATGCCTGTTACATCCTCCTAAACATCATATGTTCACATCACATATTTTTTGAAAATGAGATAAATGTATTGATAGTTTTTTCCACTCATTTAGCTTTTTGCTTACAATACGTACCATTTTCCTTATTTAACGTGTTACATCCCATTACCACACAGCACATCACACATCACACAGTTCTTACTTTTACTTAAATTCAAAATCAGAGTATTTTTTTTCATTGTTCACATGTTCAACTATGCAAAAGCACCCTAATACTCCTTATACAGTCAGAGTGGATTTATTTCTTTACTCACCTGATTAAAGTGCATGATTTAATCACAAAAAAAAAAACACGGACAAAAACAGCATCCCATTTAAAATATTTTATTGATAAACATACACTTGCTATAAAAGACAATGAACGGAGCGCTCTATTCCTATAAATGATGAAGCTGCTGTCAGGTGTCCAAATAGAGGCGATGACACACAGAAAAGAGAGACGTTCAGCTCAGACTCTGGGGAGGCAACAATTGTGATAGAGGCAGACAAGGAGAGATTGGAGGACATTATGCACTGTTATAATATGAGGGAGTAATAATGAGGGAAGCAGCAAATCACTTTGTGTCATTGGTTTAGCTCATGGGAGGGGGTGTTAGAGAACAGCAGGTGATGAGAAGCTGATCCATTTAAAATATTTTTGCTGGTATGGAACTGTACTTCAAGTCAAATCACACATTGCATACATAATATACCTATGCATGCATTATTTCATTCACACACACACACACACACACACACACAATGTGCCGAGACCCTGAGGTCTGTGTGAGTGTGCACATACACTATTCCTTGCATTCATTACATAAGGCACTGATTCAAATGCAATCAATCCATGATATTATTCAATGGCTAAAACATCTTAAAGGGAAAATATTTAAACTATTTAAAATCCAAAGATTAAGTATAATTAATAACATGCAACCTCATTCCTGTAACATGATCTATAAAGAAAAAGCTTGTGTGAGTTTGCCAGATGCCCAAACAAATTCAGAAATATCATGATGATGTACAACATACGAGAGGAAAATTAAAGTTCAGCCGTTACATCAAACTCACACTACTTCGTCTGAGCAATACTCACAATAACTTATATATGTTCTTTCATGCAAAACTGTAAACACAAAACCCAAAATGAATGAGAAGGTATGTTGATGAATAAGGCATTATAATGGTCAAGCTACTTTAGGTCATCCAACCCAAACCACTTTACGTCACACCTGGAGAGTGGAGTCACATGATCAGTGCAGAAGCAGGAGTTAATGATTGAAGATTTTGAGACTAGTGTGTTGAAGACAGCGGCGTTCAGCTTTTAGCTTAAGAGTAACATGTTAAGCTTGTGACAGATACTTATTTTAGTGTCATCACTGCGCTAAGTATGGATGTGCAAAGGCGTAGACACACTGATTTCTTCGATAAATCCATGCTACACATATTAAAAGAAGTATATATGTGTATACAGTTAGGAAGCACACACACTGTTTTGTATGTGCATGTGATGTTAATGTCACTCGGTCCATACGTCAGTCCAGTTTTGCTCTCAGTATCGTCCATAAAGCTGTTTGTACATTTCAGGACAAAGTGATGATTCCAGGAGATGCCAGGAGTTTTCCAGAATATGATTCAAGGCTCTTGAATTCTTCTTTTCCCAGTCACTGACGCTGACGACTGGGGCTCTAGTTCAAAGAAGGTCATTATAGTGTGGTGGGCTGTCCTTTGCCTGCATCCAAACACATGAAAATGGTATGAAGTCCATGCTCTATTTTTTCAAAGAAAAATGTTTAACTACACTGTTTGTTTGTCAGTTACTATTATTGGTACTGAGATATTAACATGAAAGGAGCTCTAAAGCCTTAAGTAGAACTACATGCATTGTTTCTGGGGCTGTCCTAAAATTGCTCAGTTTTGGTCTTAAATCACAAAAGAATTAAGTGCAATTTTGAAATGTAATATCTGTAAAGATTCGGGTAAGTTTAGTTAGTTGAATTCTTAGATTCCAGCAGATCCAAACTGCTAGATAAAATGCTTTTTCTTAGCAAAAAAATGTATATATTAAAAGTCTGGGTTCAAGAAAAACCACCATCTGTTACACATGGTATAGAGAAATCTTCAAAGTATTTTCTACGAAAAGACTCACAGCTAAAATAAAAGGAAATGATATCAGTTTTAATAATATATGGCAGCCGCTGATATATTACTTACCCAGTGATCTTCGTGACTTAATTTAGAGGGAAAGTGGCAAAATATAAAGTAATATGACAAGGACGAATTGCACCAGTGCGTAAAAGGTATTTTCTTTGACAAAGGTGTGTATTCACATTTTTTTCTATAATAGCATATGACACTTTATTTTTTTTTACAAAACTCAGGCTTGTGATATGAGATAACTGATATTGTTGATATTGTTACTACCTTTAAATATGTATGTTGGTGACACAAGATAATAAAAAAATTTTATATACTGTCAGGTACCTTAATCCATGACAGTATATCACAGTTTATAAGTTAATCGCATGTTTTAAAATCTAGGTCTGCAAAACTGACTAACTGTAGCAGTGAGACAAATGTAGTGAAGTAAAAAATATTATATTTTTCTATAAAAATGAAATGGAGTAGAAATATAAAGCAGCAGAAAATGTTAATACTTAAAAAAAGAAGAAAAAACTGTGTTCACGTGCAGTGCTTGAGTTAATGTAGTCAGTTTCTTCCGACTGCAGACTAAAGCCAGTGCAAATGTCATGCAAGCCTTTTAGAAAGTCTGAAAGCAAAAAATAGTTCCTTTTATTAAACAAGTCAAAGATGGGATAGGTGTGCTCTGTTTTCTGATGTGTGTTCAGTGAAGAGATGAACGAGTGTGAGCAAAAAAAACATGGATTAAAACTATGACACAGTGGTCTATGGTCTTCGAGTGCATGTGTTCTCACCTCGAGATGCAATATAGCACTCATGACAGCTCAGCAGGCCGTTACGAATCCGTACATCAGTTCCTGCAGTGGCATCACCCAGCTTTCCATTACACACGCCACACTAAGGAAGAGGAAAACAGTTACAGATGACATCATATACAAACAGAATTGTATCAGGTAGCTATTAAATGATTGAGTGTCTCACAAACGCTAAAGATCAGGATTAAAAATGTTTGCTTTCTACTCCCACAGAATATCAGCCACCTTTCTGTCTCATGTATGCGTGTTAGCCTGGAGATAACTGTGATGGATGCTTTTGAAAACACCATTTGTGTAAGCTAAAATAAAGTGTAATTTGCTAATTAATGTACCTTTGGGTGGTACAATTCAAAATTACCTTGAAACACTGCATGTGGAAAAACAGCCCCAATGTGTCAATGATCATGGCGGCTCCTTTTCCCAGTGGTTGAGAACAACAGGAGCACAGTCTCTTCCCACTGACGCACCTACGCACACAGAGAAAACACAGAAAACACGGGGGAGTCATTCAGATACAGGCTCCACTTCTCCACATTGAAGCATGTTCACTCTGTTGAACAGTGCATTAGAATTTTGAGGATTCTTTCAGACATGTTGTTGTGTATATGTGCGCTAACATCACTACCTGCTGGGTGATGGAGGCTGCGGTGATGAAGGGGAAGACTGATGTTTGGTTGTTACAGCATCATGGGATTCAGACCTGTCAAAAAACAACAACAACAAAAATATCTGTAGCAAGTTTTTGTTTTGTTTTTTTTTTTTAACATATCTTAGTCACTTGGAGTGAAAAAAACAACAACAACAAACGTTTATAATTTAATAGTAATTAAAAATAGAATGCAGTGATGCAAATGATTATTTTCACCTCTGTGGTAGTATGACTCACTTTTCAAATGGTCATGTGCACATAAGACATGCATTACTTCCGCAAATTGTTTTCAATTGAAATATTTGCCTGCAGTTCAATAAAATACAAAGCAAATACTCTATGAAAACATACTTTTTGACATACTTGTGATGGTTTAATGCATGAATCAGTGCAGGTTGTGTGTCAGATCTTTGTTGCTCATCATTGGGAAATGAAGTCACAATGAATTAATTTGATTAGTTACATTTGACAGACAATCAATTAACGACTTACAAAGTAAAACTTCTTTATAAGTGCATTCTTTTTAACCTCCTTAAAACTATAGCAAAATTATAAAGTAATATAACCTATTCTTACTCATACAAATGAGTTAATTACACTCAGTTGCTCCTACAGCCTTACTTGGTCTGGTATGGCTTGTGTCATATAGTAGCTGTTAGCTGTAGCAAAGATTTGGTCATTCTTGAATTATAATGTTTATCTCTAACTATGTGATTTACACTTGTGTTAAGTTAGATTAGCATTTTAACTAAATGTTCACGATCTAGTAAATTTATATGCTACCAAGTTAGCTGGAAACCTGTTACGTAGAAATGGACATTTCAGACTCATGCATTAGATCAACCTCTTTGAAAGCAGAACATTCCTTAGACAGGTTAAAAATGTGAACATGTTTTCAAAATGTGAAATAGGGATAAGATCTACGACCAGGTATTAAGAACATCTTCATATACATTGAGGACAAAAATGCAGCAACATGGGATAATGCTGGAAGACACAAAATGCCAGTGCATAACAGGTGGGATATCCGACAGACGCCCGACGAGACCCGTCGGGTATCCACGGACTGGGACGGGTTGGAATAGTATTTTGGAAGTGACGGTTGGAACCGGTTCGGTTTCGGTGACCAGCTTTCTGTGCGTTTTTTTCCTCTTTTTATCCGTTCAGAGCTGGGACTTGTGTTTTTCTGATTCACCTTTTTAGAGACGTGACTGGTGGGCTGGACAACCAGAAGTCGCACTTCTGCCGTGAACTTGTGTGGGGCTGTGTGTGAGGAATTAAACGTTAAGGATGCATATTTTCATGTCAGAAAT
>JAQFJB010000019.1:4956586-4972446 GCA_029874875.1 Naso minor
GATATTTTACTAAGTACTTTTATTCAGTACTCAGTGCTACACAAAGTCCAGGTATCAGTATCAGGGAGGAAAAAATAAAGCAAAATGTTTTTCAAGTTCTTGAGCTTTGCAAAGTTCCTGCATGGTCCCATTATTGTGTTTTAGCGGGTTTTTCATCATGTCCACCACCATGCTTGCTTCATTCAAATGTATCAGCTACATGCATTTCCTGTGTGCTTTTCAGGGATTCTGTACGCAGTTGGAGGTTATGACGGTGCCACCAGGCAATGTCTGAGTACAGTAGAAGCTTACAACCCTAAAAGCAACACATGGAGCTACATCGCAGAAATGGGCACGAGACGCAGCGGAGCAGGTGAGTTTGTGTGTGGAGTTTTTATTTTGTATTTGAGTATATGTACACAGATTATTCAATCAAACCCACGCTCATCCTGGAAGAGACAATTATGCTGCTCTGTTAATAAAGTAATGAGAAACTGTGAATAGAAACTTTTTTTAAGTCGTGTCGAATTTCCTCCTCAGGCGTAGGCGTGTTAAAAGGTTTACTGTATGCTGTGGGGGGTCATGATGGTCCGCTGGTGAGGAAGAGCTGTGAAGTTTACGATCCGGCCTCCAACAGCTGGCGGCAGGTAGCTGACATGAACATGTGTCGACGTAACGCAGGTAACGCTGACCGCCTGTCCGCCAGACATCCTCAGGTGTGAGCTGTCGCTTTGTCAGACGGCCATTGGTCTTCATCTTTTGTGTGTGTTTGTGCATGTTTACAGGTGTGTGTGCTGTGAACAACTTACTGTATGTGGTGGGAGGAGACGATGGTAGCTGCAATTTGGCCTCTGTGGAATTCTACAATCCAATCTTGGACAAGTGGACAATACTGCCGACCTGCATGAGCACAGGACGCAGTTATGCAGGTATGTAGGCAACACATGCACATCCATGCTGAAATCTATCTTGACATTTTGCCTCCAAACAGAAAGAAGAAAAGAGGTCGAAGTAAAGTTTTGCAAACTGTTTATCAGCCTGTCGGAGAATCAGTTTATAATCATGTAAAGTCAATAATTGCAAGCAAATGGAAGTTTTGGTTCGTCTGATTTAATGCATAATGTAGTGGCGCACCTTGATTTCAGTGCAGTGAACATCAATTTAATTGCATTATATGCGATTTTGTGTACATTTGACTTACGTTGACAAAAAAAGATCATATCGATATCTGATATTTGAGAGTTTAAAAACACCCTGACTGCATAAACAAACATTTTTGGTAAGGATGCCTTTGTGATGGTCATTAAAGAATGTATTCAGCAGCACATGTAAACTTTGCCGGTTCTCACTGGTGTACCGACTATGCAGTCACTCCACTGACTGACTGACATACATGCAGCTCTGTGACCAGCTCAGATTGGTCGGCTCTATGAAAAAACAGTAGGACGCTGCTTTCTAACTGCATTATTCAGGCTGGTCAGATAAATACATATTTACCTACAGTTCAAATCACTTTATTGCAGACTTTACACATTTTCACACAATTGAAAAGATAAATAAGTCTCAATATACCTATATTATATCATATTACTCCTGCCTTATAAGAAGAACTGCTTTGTTTGGAGTTCAGCATTGGCATCGTCACTGCACATTAGGAACTCTTACAATACAATACTATACACATATAGCTTTTTATTTCAATTTCTTTCTCATTTTATTCTCTTTTTACAGTTTACTTTTTTGTTCTGTATAGCGATTTAATTGAATTCTGTTTGATTTTAATTTATGGGTAATTTTCTGCATCTTGTTGCTCTTGGGTTTGGGTTTATAATAACTTATTTTATACGTTACTCTTTCTGTATCTGCCATATGTGACCTGTTCATCCTTGTGCTAGTGTAACAGCTGATCTCCCAGTCTTATTTTATCTTATTTGATCTCATCTTATCTTAAAAAAAGACAATATCATATTAAGAAATTATATGCGGTATAGTCCAGTAGCCTACATTTCTAATTGGAATATTAGAACTATTCCTACTTTTAAAACTAATAATAACAACTAAAAGTACTGCATTACCAACTATAGTGAATATTTATCACTTTTTCATTTATATCATGTTTTCAACATGTGCTGTGTATGATGATAATTACATAATAATGATCATATTTTTTGACACCTCAGGTGTGACTGTGATCGACAAGCCCTTATGACTGCTCTTGACACCTGCCACTGATTCGGAGCAGAGCGTATTCTCCTGCTGAATACTGATCTTGGATCTGTCTATGATGCCAGTGCTTTGATGTTGGGCAGCATTAGCACAGGCACTGACGAAGATGAAGAAAAATGATAAGATTATTGTAGTTGTTGAGGACGATGATGAAGACGACTTTTGCACTTACTGATTGGGGGAGCTGTAACAAACAGGGGAGGGGTCGAACGTGCGTTTTACTCCCCTCCTGGCAGGACTGCTGCTGCAACTGGACAAACCAGTGTGAGGCAACGCTGTACCACTGCAGTGTCACTGAAATGCTACTGATATGAAGCAACTATAACTGAAAAGTTCCTTTAGCGTTAGTGATGTTAACATGAACCAGCTATGAGTGAGACCATCGATCTGATCTGTGGGAGAGGGAGGCAGACAACGGCCATGTGGAACTGAAATCTTTGTTTCTCCTTCGTTTTTATCCTAAGAAGCGTGCGTCAGAGTGTGTGTGTGTGTGTGTGTGTGTGTGTATGTGTGTGTGTGTTTGTGCGCGCTTGCATTTAAAGGTGCTCCTTTGCTTGCACATGTGAGCATATGTGTTTGTGTGCATCTGAGTCTCTGTGTGGTGACGCCTGGTCCGACACCGCATGAACGCACTCTGTCTGACCTCTGACCTTTTACAGTGTTGCAGTGTGGCTGTTCAAGAGTGCCTGAATGTCAAATTACGCCCCTGCTTTCCTCTTCTTCTTCTTCTTCTTCTTCTTCTTCTTCTTCTTCTCCTTTTTTATGTCTCGAGAGTTATAACTTGACAGAGCTCAGCTGGACTTTGCATCTCTGTTCTGAGATAAAGAAATACATTTGAGAGCTGACTTCAGAGAGCTCGGATTCAGAGCAGCTGCGGGAGAAGCCGATGCAGAAAATGTACATTTCTTTCAAAAGAACAGACTGAAAACAGACTGGAAAAGAACTCCTCTGGTAAAAGAGAAGCCTCATTCGTGTTGCCAAAAACAGTGACAGAGGGAGAAGCCGTTTGAGCTGCAACACAGTTGGATGTATCAGTGCTTTACTGTCACCTGGCAGCCGTCTTTACTGTGGTTGTAACCACTAATGACAACAACAGCCTGAACTCACTGCATGGTTCCCAACTCTAACCTCCTCTCCTTCAACACTACCCTCCTCTCCCTCGGTGTAGCAACCCTATTAACTACTGCACACCCTGACGTACTATGAATGTGCCAATTTGATATGTCTCCTTATTTCTGATTTCTGTCTCTCTTTACTACTTTACTGATCTGTTCTCTCTTTCTGGAAAGTGACCAAACCTGCTCTTGAGTTTCTTTTTTCTTCAGTCTCTTTTTCTTCTCTTTCCTTCTATATTGAAAATTGCTATAATAGTAACTGGTATCGCTGTTTCTTGTCAGTGTATTGAGGAATGTCATGTAGGCTAATGACTTTGAAAAATGTTTCATTACTTGTTTTATATTATCATTAATAAATATGCTTCTTGTATTTAAAGCTGTGAAATGATATAATCTGTTTTTAAAACTTTGCCAAATCAGTAAAACATTGAAACGGAATATGCTGTGTGTGATATTTTAATAACTGAACAGCACTTTATTACATGTATTTATATATGGCCGTTAGTGTCACTTTTGTGGTAATGACCAGAATGTGTCTGGTTTGTGTATTTCAGAATTGTTCAACTTTTTCTGATGGTCAAATACGTTAAAGTCGAGCATTGTGCAGAAATACAGTTTCACGGAATTTGTACTTTACATACTTCCATTTTATGGTGCTTCATATGTACTTATTTGACAGCTATAGTAACTTTGGCAGATTAAGTAAATACATATTTTTACATACATTTATTGTATGATCATCATATAAAATGTGATACATTCTCATTGATTAACCCACCCAACATTAATGGGTAGCATATACTGTAAGTATAATAGTAAATGCTGCTTATGCTCATACATCTGTAATGATAATGAAATGTGTAGTATTATGGAACTCTTATGCGATAGCAGATACAGTACAGTGTTAATTTAACAGGTCTGCCACAAAAGAAAGATTTTGAAAGAAGGACTTGTAATGCAATCTTTGTACATCAGATAGTTCTGCAGGACTGTAATTTGCTTTGAAATGAAGGATTTCAATATTTCTTACACTATTGGGATAACAGATAGTATTGTTTTGCTATTGGCACAGAACCTTGGGTGGGAAATTTGTACAAGTACTGGAAAAATTTCAAATGACCTGACAGAGACATTTTTGTGAGCAGGAAAATGTTTTATTATTATTAAATGATAAAACCTTTATTTAACCACATCAAAGCCTTGTTGAGACCGTATATCTCCTTTACAAAAGGGATCTGGCCAAGAATACAGAGAGTTACACATGTGCCCATACAATACAGTACAAAATAGAAAATAAACAATAAACAAAACTTACAACACAGAGATGCCAGCACAGGGCAAAGACTACCATTGTGCATAAAAACACAACACAGCTAGACATCAAAGCAGGTACAGCTGGTGGAAAGTATTTCAGTTAATTTGTGTTTAAAACAGGATAAAAAGATGAAAGAGGCCATTTTAAGGTGAAACTGCAGGTCATTCCAAGACCATGGGTCAAAATAATTTAGACTTCCTTTTCCAAATTCAGTCTGTACAAATGGCGCCATGAGGCGAAACCAAGCATTGGCTCTGAGGCTGTGTGAGTCAGAAGCAAAAGTAAACTTTGACCAAATGTACGAAGATACAGTAGCCTAAATGTTCCGAGAGAGCCTTAAACACAAAAACGTATTGACTATACAATTAATTTTGCAATATAAACAACTGAATATAATAACAGTTTAATTTCTAAATGCTTTAAAATTCTATCGTTTATTTGTCTCATCGCCTCAGAAGCAGGTCCAAAGTTGACATTAAAGTCACAATGTGCTGTAATTGAAATTTTGAATGTTAGACGCGCACGTAGGCCATGAATCAGAAGTTCTCCGACCACCCCATCTCCTCCCTCATACAGTCCGTTCAACACCTCAAGCGTTATGAAAGCAAAGTTCGCCTCTGATTGGCCGTTGCTCTAGAAACCTACAGTCTCACTATCATCACTCCATCCCGCGGACCAATCAGCGACGCCGCTCTGCCCCTCGACGTCAGTCTCCTTTCCTCTCTGCCAATCAGATTGTTCGATATGACTGTACTTCACCCGGCCAGCCGCTTCACGCGCAGGTAGACGGGACGTACCGCGGAAGGTGAGTTTCACGTCGTCTGTGGCTGTTATTACGTTGTTTAGCTGTGTTTTGCTATTGTAAGTCTTTTATTTATGTATTTAAGCGAACAACAGAGGCGAGTGTTGTGCCGCAAGCTGTGAATTTAAAAGAAAAATATGGGGCCTATTTCGCTCTCTGAAGCATGCGAGTTGTTAATTAATAATCGCGACATAGTATCGAGTGATATGTTTTAGCTCCCTTTTATTTCTCCTGTAAGGTAATATGACGAAACATGTTGCAGCTATATGACTATTTGTGTGCAACTACTTTTACACCTCAATGTAACGCCATGTGTGATTCTGTTTGACTGTAAAAATTTAGTTTAAAGTCTATTGAGATGTTGCCTGTCGCACATTAAGGTATTAGGTAACGGTGTTATGTCCCATGGACAACAATTATTTCACTTTGAAGTTATTAAAGAGTTAAAACCCGCTTTTTATTTGTGCGCATTATAAAGTGTGCTCTATAAATTTGTAAAACCTGAGTTTAATATTTCTTGTATATAGTTCGGTGGTAAATGTTTCTAAATTCTGGAGTAGCCTTTGGAAGCGCTATACAATCAAGCCTACTAGTACTTTCCTTGACTATATCCATGTTGTGCTACTTTTTAGTTTCAGCCTGCTTACTTCCACTCCTCTACTTTCCAGAGCAAAGTTGTTCCTTTTACTGCACTAACTTTATCCGACTACTAGTCTACAGTTGCTAAGTACTTTGTAGACTCAAATTTGACATTCTAAACCTAAACTTTTAATGCTTTTATAAGATCTACGATGCATAAAATTAGAGATTAAACCATGCGAAACTATATAAGGTGGTTATCAGCTTCAAATCGACTAGCTGCACTAAAAGATTCAGCTTTTATCATAACACATATAGTAAACCCACACTGTAATTCACAACACACTCAAACAGGTCATTTTGCATTATAAGTACTTTGACTGTGGTCATTTCATTTTGATAGCAGGGAATGAAACAGAATATTTTAAAATTGTGTTATATCTGCTAAGTGCCTCTTTTATTGTATTCATTTCATATTCATTATGTACATGTAATCATTGTCATCATCATTCATTGTTTCAAATGATATTTAACTTATAACTTATTATGTTAATAAACAGATAAACACATACTGTACCCATGTGCAGCATATCGATATGTTTGAATTTTTGTGCCAGTTCTGAGAGTCTCCGAGTTGTATGTGAAACACTGTGGTCCTGTTTTCCAGTCTTCTCTCAAAACCCAGAGTCACCGGGTTGTCCATAATGGCGGTGAATGGCACAGCAAACATCTTAAGCTCCGCCTACCTGGCAGTGGAGTACGTAGACGCAGTGCTGCCAGAAAACCCCCTCCAGCCCTCCTTGAAACATGCCTGGGGCTACATGCTGGACAACTACACCAAGTTTCAGATTGCCACCTGGGGGTCGCTCATCGTCCATGAGTTCATCTATTTCCTGTTTTGCCTTCCTGGATTCCTCTTCCAGTTCATGCCCTTCATGCAGAAATACAAAATCCAACAGGTATGTGTGGGTTTTGGTTGTTATCATTTTATTTTTAAAAATTCAAGATGACTTTCCTCATAATCATCCTGCCCTCTGCTCATTGCTGTGTGTGCTCAGGACAAACCAGAGACCTGGGAGAAACAGTGGAGATGCTTCAAGATGCTGCTGTTCAACCATTTCTGCATCCAGCTGCCTTTAATCTGTGGGACTTACTACTTCACGGAGTACTTTAACATCCCGTATGACTGGGACTCCATGCCTCGCTGGTTAGTAGACACACCTTAGACATGGACTCAGTTGTCTAGACAACAATGTGTCAGCTTTTTCAGCATTGTGGCAAGTCATTGTAAAATCTATTATTGCACTGACTAAAGCTTAATGATAGAAATGTTTTGACCTGAAAAACATATTTTCTTCTTTCTTTTCTGTAAGTGTAGCTCTGCGCAGCACAAAGCTTTACTCTCTCGTGTTAATTTTTAAGCAGGTCGTACAAGGCTGTAATCACTTACCTTACACATGTTCCTGTTGATGACCTCTTCTGTCGGCTTTAGATGCAAATCTGCTTTGTTTTTATGAAACAGACAGACGATCATTTTATTTTGACCTCATTAGATAAATGGTAATAGATGCAGTCAAACCATTTTGCAGAAAAAGGAATAGAGTTGACCACAATGGACAAGATTAATATTGTATATTCAAATGATTTTCAACAAAAGTATATATTGCTGCACAGGAGATGGAGGTAAAAAACAAATAGAAATAAAGTAATGAAATGAAGATTTGAGCAGTTGATCCTTTTGCATCATGTTGCAAAATCATCACATGTAAGAGTTGGAATAGTTTGGTTAGTTTTTAATTACAAAGTGCTCGCAATCATTTATTTGAATCACAGATTTTTTATAAGATAGCATACTACTAATTATGTTAATACATTTATTAATGTGGCAACTTTCTTACAGAAGATGCAGCTCTAACAGCTTTGCATATAAAGCAGACAAGTTAACTTGACCTTTATGTTTGGATTTTTCTTGTCCATATAGCATGTGTATGAGTGATCATGTATGTTTTTGTCTCGTGTCGCAAAATAGCCTTAAATTATCTGTTCACAGGTTATCCATTATTGGATGTTATAGATGTTTTCAACTGAACTGTTAAGAGTTTTGTGTAAGAGTGGCATTTGTAGCTAATGCTGCCATTTACTTGAGAACCCTCAGATAAATCAGTCAAATCTGTTGGTTGCGTTACCTCCTCATGCTTGTCTGATGAGGACCACCTCTCGCGGTCTCTTCCTCCAGGCCGTTTATCCTGGCTCAGTGCTTCGGCTGTGCTGTTGTTGAAGACACCTGGCACTACTTCCTGCATCGTCTGCTGCACCACCGCAGAATCTACAAATACATCCACAAAGTCCACCATGAGTTCACTGTAAGACCAGATCGTTTTCTAATTGATTTGTGTACATAAGAGTTATTCATTAATCATGCCCTCATGCTTCCACACATGTGAGAAGAACCCGTGTAAACACACACATGCATGTCTTCATAACATTGTCTCTGCTCTCCCTCAGGCTCCGTTCGGCATGCAGGCAGAATACGCTCATCCTGCCGAGACTATCATCCTGGGTGCCGGTTTCTTTATCGGCATCATGATTTTCTGTAACCACGTGTTTTTCCTGTGGGCCTGGGTGTCCTTCCGCCTGCTGGAGACCGTTGATGTCCACAGGTAGGACACAATAAAAGCGCAGACATGTTTTCTTTTTTTTTTTTTAGGTTTTTTTTTTTTGCTGCTCCTTCTTTCCCTCTCGTTGCGAAGTTATACAGTTTATTGCAATGACTTTAAAGAAAACAGAATAAGAAGAATGTAGGTAATGGACAACAGAGCAGTTACATAATGAGTAACATTAAATAGCAAGACAACAGTTATGTGATAAACGGCACGTGTCTCTTCATGTTTACACTGTCAGTAAACAGAAGACGACCACTAGAGGGCCACAGAGATCACCGGATGTTCCTGTTATATTATTTGGTGAAAGTAACTCCTTTCCCTGAGATACTGCTGGCTTTATAGTATAACACATAGATATTTTATGTCTATTTATATTATATTTGTAATACATGTATACAGTTATTCTGAACTATACAGACTGGGATGTTGTAAACAATGCCAGTTCGTTGAATCATTAGATAAGTCAGCCTTTTAATAAGGTTATCTTTGTTTTTCTTAAATTATTGTGCAGTTTATGTCTGTGCTTTGTCTTGTTTTTTAGTTTAAATTAATTCTGTTGATTTTATTTTTAATTTCTAAAATTTATTTTAAAGTTAAATTCTTCAGGAATACAGTTATGCATTTTGTTCCACTCTGCTTCCATGTGTTTTCCTAGTTTGTCTTTCCTATATTCTAAACATTAAAACTCTATTTATAATATCTTTACAGTAAATAACCCACTTATTCTAAATGACACACTCTTTGTTGGTAATATTTGCCATTAATAAAATAATCCTTAATGAATAATTAATAATCCTTCTATCATGGATAGGCTACATTGTAAATTATATTAAACTGGCAACAGTTACAAAAGTAGAATAATAAAGTAAAAGAATGAGTTCTAGCCCACAGAGCAACAGTCGTTAACACAAAAGGTTAATTCACCAAAGATTAGTTCAGTACAAAACATCAGCTAACCTTTAATATCCATAACAAGGCAGCAAATTAGGACAGAACCGATACAAATGTATAGTATTTTTAGTAAAACATTACAAATTATATTATTTTGAAACATTTCCTGTCTCTTATTTAAAAAAACATTTGTTGTGAATCTTCTTCATAAAAAAACTGACTCCAAATATGTGAGACAGAACAAAACTTTTTTATGAATAGCTGACAGACATTTGTTTTCTCGCTCCCTCTCAGTGGTTACGACATCCCCATAAACCCGCTCCACCTGATCCCGTTCTACGCTGGCAGCCGTTTCCACGACTTCCACCACATGAACTTCGTTGGGAACTACGCCTCCACCTTCACATGGTGGGACAGGCTGCTGAAGACGGACGGCCAGTACAACAAGTTCATGCAGAAAGAGGCAGACAAGAAGGAGCAGTAAACCACTTGTCTCTCCGTTCATACACACTCTATCAGGAGGAGGGAAGAAGAGGCAGCATGTTGTAGAGACACACAGCGAGAACAGACAGTGCAGCTCTTCCTCTCACTGGACTCGATGAAACACACACGCACACACACTCTCACACACGCACACTAACAACAAGGTGGCTTCTCTACAAAGAGCCAACCTGCCCATCAGGAAGAACTCATACACTCACATATCAGGGGCACTTTGGGATTCAACGGCGCTGTCCCATTCCTCCACACTTACACACACACTTTAGTGACGTTTTGTCACGTGAAAGGAACATTTGCCTGTAGTGTGTAAGCATATAAGTGGCCAAGTGCACAGGGATTTTTAAATGCAGTTGGAACACACTTACCAACCCCCTTTTCATCACGCAGCAGACTGAGAAAATGTTGCTAAAGACAAAAAAAATGCAGCTGATTGTGCTGGCATTACTTGGCGCTCTGCTTGGGCAATTTCTTAGGAGGACCAACCAGCCATTTAATGTATCAATATTGCGATATATTTAATATTGTCCAGCCCCATTAACTATAGTATGTGGCTATAATAAAATACTCCAATTTATTATTATTAACAACATCTTTGCATATCAAGATACAAGTAGTGATACATATGTGGCCACAACCCAATTAAAAGAAATGACAAAGGATGAAACTTATCGGTATCCATCAGATGCTGTGTTCTTTGCACTGGTAAAAAGGCTGTCATTCTCTATCCTTAAGTTGATAGACTGGGACGTTTCTTCCGTGGTCCCTTTATAAAATAACTTTATTGTTATGATATGAATATAATGTGAAGTTAGAACATTTGCATCTTTTTAACATCTTTCTTACGTGGAAATTTTCTCTGTGGTATCCAGCAGCAATCTCGTGGCTCTTTATAAAAAATTAGTGGGAATTGACTTCACCAATGTGATGCATTGTGGGATTTATACTTGAGCTAAGACCACTCAGCTCGGGTCTTACCGTAAGTACAGATAAAGTGCAAATCAAGCACCCCGCACTTTTAATTGTTGGAGTAATGGGATACACTTGCACATTGACACTAAGCACATGAACACGCTTGCAAAGTGCCCAAGCGTGTAAGTGTGATCAAGTGTGCGTAATGGGACAGCCCCACTACCTTGCCCGAGGGTGCTTTGACATTGATTGATTGATTGATTGAATTTATTGTCCCCAAAGGGAAATTTGTAGGCCTTGTTCAGACTGCTAGCCCAAGTTGGATTTTTGGCATATCCAGATTGTATCCAGATTGATTTCAGGAAGTCTGGACGGCAATAAACTCTGTTAAATCCGATTTTTGCTGATCAGATCCAAACCACATGGTGAGGTGGTTTGAAATGGGATTCAAACTTGTTTTGTACACATGTCTCTTTAGTCCAGAAACTCTGCTTGTTCAAATCGGATATCAGAGTGTCTCTTGCATCACCTCATGAATACTGGGCGCCTTGAATAGAGTGTCTTGATGGACCAGACAGGGTGCTAGACGGTCACAGAGTCTGACAAATGTCCCGTGGAACATTTGAAAAGTTGCACACCACCTCTCATCATCAAATCTCCCATGGACGTCATGCTCCCAACAGTGACTGCTTTGTGTATGGCGCAAACCTCTCGCTGCACAGTGAAGCCCGCCATGACTGCAGCATGGGGTATCGTAATATTCATCGGTCTGTTACGTTAAGTCTGTCCGGCGTGGTAGAGTTCACCACCGTGACTATCCAGCGCAAGTGCTTGGATATCAAGGTGACTTATCTAAATTTTCCAATCTTTGTACTTTTGCGTTGTAAAGCTGCTCACCAGCGCACGTACTGACACCGACGTCCTTACCACAGAAACCCATGCAGATAGGTCCGTATGGCAGTGATGTCTAAATGTCACAAATCTGATCTGATTACTTGCAAATGACAGTGCAGACAGTCTGTGTTACAAATCAGATATAGCCGTCCTGTTGTCCTCGGGTCATTTTTGACCCGTTGTCAAAATATTTTTATGTCAAAAATATGGTTCTTTTATGAAATTGCTTGCTTTTAAACCATTGGATGGATGGACTGGCCCTCAGTCTGAACAAGGCCTTAGACTAAAGGAGCTGGGGATCAAACCACCGACCTTCTGATTGGTTGACAACCCACTCCAACTGTTTTGTCATCTTGTTAAATGCAAAAATCCCTCAAAACAATTCTGTTCCTTGTTTGGTACAATTTACGTTATGCTCAGAGTTTGGGAGAAGCTCTGGAAAAACAAACATGATATCTTCTGTCACCTTCGTTAAATTCCAGTCTAACTCTAAGGAGCCTTAATCATTTGTGTCCAAACTGCAGGCACGTCAGCACGTTAAATTTATTCATTTCCTTGTTTGTCTTTAAACTATCTTAAAACATCTGAATATCAGAGGCTGGATTTAGAAGGAAATCTGCTGGATTTTCTTTTTATCACCAACAGAAACCAGGCACAGTTCTTTAAACTGAGATCAAAGAAGATACATAGTAAAAGATAATCATCCTCTTGCCAAAGCCAAACAGAAGAATCAGCATAATAACATTAGGGGAGGTAAATGCGTTCTTTTTTCAGAAACAGATCTGCTGTGAGATTCAGGGTTGGTCTCACTCATTAATGACACTGTTGCTCATCACGAGCCAGTGGTTTTTAAAGTTAAGTGCGGATAGGATGGTTGTTGGTTCCTGCTAGCAGTAAACAGAAACAGGTCAGCTGTCAAAACAACACCCAGTCAGCCGAGGGGCGTTTGGGACATGCAGAGGGGGAACGAAGGAAAGGGAGCAGAGATGTGAGGAGGAGGGCAAAGGAATTCTGGGATGCAGACTCTCCTCCCTCCTCTGGCCTCCTCTCAGCCCTCCCCTCCTCTCCCTTCCTCAGTCAGGAAACCCCCAGCGGTTTTGAGTGGAAACCAGATCTCTCATCTCGAGTCTGCATGTTGCGCTGGGATGTCCCGAGCTCATTATCCTGCTCATTATACTCCCCTTTTATTTCCAAACACAAATACTATCTCCCCCATGTCTATCTGTCTCTCCCTTCCCCTCTTTTTTCCTCGAACTCTCACTCACTCTGTCTCTTCATCACTCTCTTGTCAGTTTTTCTACCTCTCACTCCCCCCACCCTCGACTCAATGTCCCCCAGTGGACCATTAGAGGGCCAATGATGTAATCAACTGCTCATTAGTCATCATGATTGACAGCTGGCATTGTAGGGGGTGCACATTGGTGGGTCAGCCCATCACTGCTGGTCAACTTCTTGATTTAATTTCAAGACAGAGCGAGAGAAGGAGGATGGGTTTTGCAAGAGTGAGACAGACACATACAGGCGTGTGTGTGTTTGTGTGTGTATCAGACACTGATAGGCCTGCAGAGAGCTGTCAGGGGGTAAAACTTGTCTTGGATGGTTTATATAAAAGTTCAAAATTTCTCCAGTGTGGACATTTGGCCAGTCAGATGAGTATGATATGATGTACCTGCCATAAAACCAGAAATTGTAAATTGAAACATGGCACAATAGTACTAAAACACACCACACTTTCACACAGTGTACGATGGAAATGTCCGTTCAACTCACAGCAACCCCAACCTGTCATGGCCGTCATTGCTCTCAGAACCAGCTGTCCTCTTACTCAGGCTCACACAGGATACTTTTTTTTTTTTCCAGGCTGAAAAATATTAAAAATTCAATGAGGAGAACAGAAAGAAAATGCCCCCCCACCACCACTAGAAGGGGAACATGTTTGTAACACATGGCCTGAACTGTCACAGTTTCAACAAAAACGGTCCCAGAAGCAAGACACCAACCACGAAATGAAGAACTAACTGAGAGCCAGCTCTAATGAAAGCTGATGCAAAAAAATTATACTGAAAATGAGGAAAAAATTAAGGCGATGGTCAAACTGAGAAAAATGCAAAAAAATGAATAAACAAACCAGTTACACGAATAACACAGGGAGCAGGAGAAGAAAGAACACGAACAGGGCCAGGGAGCAGCAACGGACGATCAGACGCACACAGAGAGGATTCACGGAGGCTGAATGGATTTACAAGGCACAGGTGGGTTAATGCTTTCAAAATATGAATTAAGTTTATCTATAGAATGCGCCAGATAAGCAGTTCTGAAGTTATGTCAGACATCTTTTGTTGTGTTGCAGAGAAATGTTAAGTTAGCATGCTAACCGGCTGGTCCGTGTGTCCTGTCTCAAGCTCATTGTAAAAGACGCTTCATTTGAAATTAATAGAAATAAAAACAAACACTAACACTTTCCATGAAGCCTGTCTCTATAATGCATTATGAAGCATTATGAGCACGCTTATAATGTGCAATAGATGGTTATGGTTATAAGTTAAGGGTGTCAAAATGAGATGTTAATTTCGATTAATTAATCACAGAAAACTAATGCACAAAAAAAAATCCATGCTTATTAATCGCACAAATCTCATTCAGCATCAGTGAGGGGAAGAGTGCAGGTCCAACAGGTGTCTAAACAGTCAACCCTGTCCAAAAGTTTCCCGTGTTTTGCCGGATCAACCTGCTAGTGTCATTCACGTTGGTTAGACTGACAGGCTGACAGTGCTGTGCTGCGCGGCTGCTATGGATATTATCAAGGTTTTTTTTTTCCCAGGCGGTAGGAAACTGCAACCACCACCACCACGCACAGATGATTCACGTTTGTGATGATGATCCACAATGAACAGTTATCCAGCTGTTGGCTGCTGTGCTGAGTTACCAGCCCATATTAGGCTAATTGCTAGCGATCTCTAGCTAACAGCTGACTGCTGTTTGTCACACACAGATCAGCCACCATCCACAGAAAGTGGTTCAGAGTCAGAGAACCACAGATGGATGTTTCAGGTTTTGTGAACCCACAGCTGTAGCACTAACTTCGTCCTCTCCTCTGCACCTTTGAGCCCCACTGTAGCCACGCTTTGCCCACGCTGGCACAGGAGCATTAAATTTTTAAGTCTGTAACGTTGGTTACTCATTAATTCACTTGTCTGCCAAAATGTATAAGAAAGAAATATTTTCAAATACTTAACAGAAAAAGTTGAGGTATGTGATTACAATGCGATTAATTTAGATTAATTAATCACAGAGCATGTAATTAATTAGATTTTTTTGATCACTTGACATCCCTATTAGCCTAGAAATAAAATAAACAAATCACGAAATCCATTTTGAAGAGAAAATGTATTTGCTGTGTACTTGGATTACTGAGGATAAGCCATGTCCTATGTACTAACATTTAGAGGTATTTTTCTGTTTTGACTTACTCTGGGGAAGCTATCACGTTGTTTATCTTTATATACAGTCAATAAATTAACATAAAAACACATCTGCTGGTTTGTTGCCCTCAACCTGTCATTCACAGAATAATCATGTTGTAGCTGCATCAGTAAGTGAGTCGAAATATGTGATATGACACAACGACGACAACTCATTAAAAGTCCAAAACCAACTATGTGTTACCACTTCTGTCAACTTTTTCCAACCTCCCCGGCCTGTCTGTGACAGTGTATCAACAGAAGACATACATCTTTAAAAACAGCCGATGAATACGTGTGTTTATTTTTTAAAAATATGTTAAATTACTTACTGAAACTGCTGTGGTTATTAGCAAATGTTATTCAAACAGAAGTCAAAGGTCTTTTTGTTGCAGACTATTTCAGCCGTGAATATGGAGCTGCCGTAACTAGATGCGGGAGCAGGACTGACTGAAAATAAACTGCAGTGTTCCATGTTCATTATAATAAAAGAACATGTCACTCAGGGCAATAGTGTGGCTCACT
>JAQFJB010000019.1:5002052-5012169 GCA_029874875.1 Naso minor
GCACACACACACACAGACGCGCGCGCGCGCACGGTGGGGGAACTTGTGGGTACCAGTGATGCAGTGGAGGATCATCAACCCACATGAACTCAGTCCCCTCATCCGTTGTTGAACGACCTGCTGCTGGCAAGGTTAGGGTTTATGACAGATTAGAGTAGACACCACAGCTGAATGACAGACTGATGGAGCCACCGATCTGTCTGTCTGGCTCGACTGTATGCTGCATTATTTGGCAAAAGTGGTTCAGTTCACCATCTTGCTGAAGTTACTGATAAAACCAACAAGTAATGAAATAAATAATGAGAGAAAAATCAAAACTGTCAGTGGGTCCTGGTTCCAAGTCATTTTGATGATTAAGGAAAAGGGGCTACGCCAATCACTGGCTGATGGGATGCTTTGCTTCATAATGATCACTCTCTGAATGTCTTAGCGTATTTCGGATCTATCTTGTTTACCACAATCGGCAACATCATGCCACTGCAGGCTGCAGCAGAGCCAGTATACCTGCCTGTCTCCGTATATTTTGTTGTAAATGTTGGCGTTCGACATGCTGAGGCCCGAGGTGCTTTTATTTCTACACACAAGACCCAATTAAACTTAATTGTTTTGAACTGCAGTTAAACTTCCCTCAGATCTTTTTTCTTAGACTGAAGCTGAGAAGAGGAGAGGAAGTATTTGAACGCACTTGTCATGATCATAAAGGCAACCACTGGAGGCTATGAAGCAACAGTCTCTGGGCATTTATGGTTTTCTTGTCAATTCGCACCTGCCTCCAAATACCCAGATAACACCCGTTACGCACAGAGTATACGACGTGATGGATACTAAAACCCACTGGCCAGTTTGTAGCCACCGTGTTACTTTTACCGCTACCGGTTAAGTTCACTGCATTTTACGCATCAGTGTGTCAAATAACATGTAAAGACCAGTGCGCGCTTCCTCCACTGTCACCGCGCTGAGATAAAAAATGAGCCCTTTAAGTTTATGTAGCTATTACAGTCAGTATCCAAATGTGCTGAGAAAGAGAGACAGAGAAGGAGAGAGAGAGAGAGAGAGAGAGAGAGAGAGAGAGACTGTAAACGATAAGTTGGCGAATGCTTAATAGTACCAAAAGACAGAAGAAAGTTTTGGTTCTGCACACTTGGGTGAAACAGTGCAGGTATTTTGCGGTGTGTGTGTGTGTAGGCGGTGCGCAGTTTCGGGTTGAGAGAGATAGCACCATTACCGGACACAGGAGAGAGAGAGAGAGAGAGAGAGAGAGAGAGTAGGCTACTACACGAGAGAGTATGAGACAACAGGACTGGTTGGAAATATGCGAGGCGGGTGTTTCATGTGTGAGCAGCAAACACACAGCTGTGCGTCTTTGCGCTCAGACATCATCCAGTCTTGATCCCCTCACCGCTTCCCTCTCTTGTTAATCCCACAGCAGCCTCACCTGCGAAGCCACAACGGAGGGCAGCGGAGTTCCTCAGCGGGCACTTTGCTGACTGACAGACACCGGGACGGACAGACAGACACCCCAGTGTACTTTTATCATGGATGAGAGCTGGGCAGAGTAACTTACGGCAGCCTACAGTAACCACAACCAGACTGTCAGAGAGAAGAGCGATCTTCACAATGACCCGTTAAATTCCAGCCGCCGATACTTCTTTGGAGAGTGGATTGACCATCTCCCAACAACAGAAGAGGCGAGCAGAGAGGCCGTTATTCGTTTATTTCAGTATTCAGATGGACCGAGTGCCTTCGGCACTGGCCGCTAAGATGCGCTGGATCACGCTGGTGCTTGCCGGCTTGACTTTCTGGGGCAAAGTGACTATTTGTAACTGTTTCGATTACGAGGAGCCAGATTATGATTATTATGAAGAGGAGAAAGCGGAGACCATTGACTACAAAGACCCGTGCAAGGCTGGTGAGTCCTCTGTTCACTCTGTTTCAGTTTTTATCATAACACAAGACAGATAATACGGTGATGCTACACTGGAACGCGCTGGCTCTGAGGTGGCACGTGTATGTGTGTATTGAGAGATGACAGCGTGTGTGTGTGTATGTGTGCACACTGGCCCAGATGCCCCTCGTTGCTCACCCTTCATAAATCATAAGTCACTGTTGGTAGTGCTCCCGCGGGTGGATGCCACGTGCAGCCCGGTGACGGTCCCGCTAAGCCCGTGTTCTCCTGCGACGCACGCACACATATTCCCAGCTTGCATCACAAGAATTTTGACTGAAACGTTGGTGCATGCTGGGCACGCGCATGTAAGTTGTGTGTGTTTGCACGTGCGTCCAGATGTGAAATCAACCATCAGCGCAGATTAGAAACAGCTGGACCCCGTGCAAAACACACGCTGATGCACGCTCTCTCTGTTTCTGTCTTTCTCACTTTCTGTCTGTCTGTCTGTCTGTCTCTCTCTCTCTCTCTCACACACACACATACGCACACACACACTTTTACATTGTTAATAGCAGTCTAGAAGCTGTTGTGTGCTGTGGCGCAGCAGTATGTTTGGTCTCATAAAAGAGCAGATGTGTGTATAAAATTTTAGAATGAATGTCTATACAAAGTGACCAGAAAATTGTGTGTTGTGTATTAAATTGCATAAATTGTGTCAGCAAGTTGTTGTAACTTATGTAAAGCTCAGGTTTAAACATTTAAAATGTACATTTTTCCCGGGCATATTATAGGTCTTTTATGGGTGTATGTGTGTCATGCGTGGTGTCTCT
The DNA here is from genome assembly GCA_029874875.1 of Naso minor. Lineage (NCBI taxonomy): Eukaryota > Metazoa > Chordata > Actinopteri > Acanthuriformes > Acanthuridae > Naso > Naso minor. Next base: position 5,004,771 of record JAQFJB010000019.1, read on the forward strand.
GTGTGCTCCACCCAAATGAACTCATGCGAAAGCTGGATATTCACTTAAGATTTTATGCAGCCCCCGTATTAAAGTAAGCTTTCTGTCTTTCCTTCTTTTTCTTTTACCACTTATTGTATGTTTTGTGCTCTAAGTGCAGTTTTTGCTGCTGTCCGTGCATCTATTTGTAATGTTAACATTTTAAATTCTGGTTCCAATATGGCGTGTTTAATTTGAGAATATGAATTTTGTTGAAGATGTCAACCCCTTAATTTCATGCAATATTTCATATCAGTGCTTTAGTTTGAGAAATGTAGAGATTTAGTCATAATTTTGACAGAAGACAAGACTGCTCTTTCTGTGATGACAACTTTTTACAGCTGTCAGCAAAACTCAATTATTAGTAAGTAGTTTTGTTGCATGTTAGACTTAGGTAGTCTACAGGGTTTTCATATGATCTTCGTTGTCTTTGCTGACAGTACTGGTATTGTTGCGTGCTGACCCTCATTTACTACCAGCATCATTCCTACAGAGCAGGTGGAGGAATCTGATCCTCTCCTCATCTAGCTGCTTGCACTCAGTTCTAACAGAGATGTCGTAAGACCAGCAAGCATCTTCTTCAGCTAGATTCTTGTTTTGGTTACGCCCGTCTGATTACATGTTTATGTATTTGTGTACACAAGAAAGTTCATATGTGTTTAAATGGCCCTTTGCAGCCTGATGACACGTTAAACTGATAAGAACTCCACCCAGAACACTGAGCGTCTACACGCTGACCGAAACACATTCCTTACATACCAAATACACAAACCTGACAACCCTGGACACTGGCCAGTATGTGTGTGTGTGTGTGTGTGTGTGTGTATGTGTGTTTTCATGTGCATGTTACACTGATCTCTGTGTGAGTGATTTTATGTTGATACTGCAATCCCATGACTGTGGTTTTTAGTTATGCTAAGACCCATCCCGTGTGTGTGTGTGTGTGTGTGTGTGTGTGTGTGTATGTGTGCGCGTGTTTGGATGGAAGCCCAGCAGGTTACACGGAGACAGTCAGTCTACATATGTTTCTGTAACTGAGCGAGTCTTGTAGGTTAAAATAACTTAGTGAGAAAACACAGGCAATGTTTCTATTTGCTGGAAATGTCAGTTCATATAAAGAAACTATTCATCCTCACATGCGCAGGTTTCTCACAGTATCCTGGTTTCCGCAGTTTTCCTTAATTGATACCTGTTTCTGCTTCTTCCTATGTAGTAAAACCATGTGTGCATGTTTTACCAAACTTTTAGTTATTTCACTTTATTTTTAAGGTCTGTTTTTGCCTTTATTAGAAAATAGACGGTAGACAGCACCCAATAACACAGGGAATGAGAGAAGAAAGGGGGCAACATGCGGCAAAGCACCCGTCCTGTCTGGACTTGAGCTGGGAGTGTTACCTTTACAAAGAATGCATGTTGTGCTAAAATAAAATGCAAATCAAATGTCGGTGTGGCATTATTGATGCCACACGGCCAACCACGGCTGCAATTTCTTTTACAATATGCAAATGTGTTTGACAAATTTAAAAACTTTCAGTCTTACACTCCACACTTTGCTCATGTCTCTGTACATTTATGATGTCTCAAGATAGCCTTTGTGTTAAAGTTAATGATTAGGCTGAAAAACTTTCACATTAAATAGTCTTCATGGCAGTCATGCTGCCAAGATCAAATCTATATGTGTCTGTTCTCTAAAGTTGCTATTATTGACAGCAAATTAATCTGTTGACAGAATAATCCTACCTCAGTTTCCATTCAGTAGCTGGTAGGGAGTTTTCGACAAAATCATAGGGTCCTTTTTCTATGGATTGCGTCTTTTCAATGCCCACAAAACAGGAGATTTTCAGTCACCTCTAGGAATTGTCATTCATGTTGACTTAAAGGATATATTAGTAAAATTTATATGTAGATTCATATTTCAAAACAGAAATAATGATAATTAATGATTGATTAATTCTTTTTTTAAAAATTTTGTTGGGTCCAAAATGATTATTTTGTTTACCTGTTTAAGATCGTGAGCCAATAATATAACAACACTGGTACCATGTGGTATCTCTGAGTCATCAGTCATGAAGATTCTCTGCGGTGGCGGTTTGAAGTTGTCTGTAGGACCTTTTGGAAGTTCAAAGTTGATTATTGACAATGGAAACAACAAACTGATCAACAACAATTCTGTTAATTAACTGTTATTCAAGAACAGCTTTTCAAGCAAGTTATTACGGTATAAGAAGCATAGAAGCCAAACATTCACTGATTTTTCTTTTTCTTTAAAAAAAAAAAAAAGCAAATAGATATTTGCATTTTATGCTGTTGGCAGGTTAAAACAGCAGTAGTACTTGGGCTCTGAGAACTTATGGGTATTTTGTATTTTGGAATTATCATCTCCATATACGACCCACAGTTAAACATTAATATGTATCTCCTCATCATCTACATTTACTTATTCTCACAGAAACCTTTAACATATAAATACCTACACAGATATGCAGGCACAGGTAGAGTGCTCACATATACATGCATGCACATCAACTCACAAATTCCTGCAAATGCAACTAAAATGAACAATTTTGCATTTGGAGATCACAAATTAAAAAGAATTATGAGCAGGTTAATGAATAATGAAGATATTTTGTTGTCAGCGTTGTCTAAGGGTCGGTGGCTGTGTCTCTGTGTGTGTATGTGTGCGGCTTGTAAGAAGTGGAAGCGCGGCTCATTCCAGGCCTGACCCTGTGGCATCGGTCTGAGTGGTTGGTATTCCGCCTCCTGTTTTTGCTGGGAAAACACAAGGGGAATATTTGGCTGTCTGCTTATCTCCTCCGAGTACCTCGGTAGTAGACAGGAGAACACACACTTCCAGGCCTTTGTGAAGTGATTTCCCTAAGTGAACACACACAGGCAAATAGATGCACACACTCGACACACACACGCAGAGCTCCCTCCATTCACCCGTGCTTATCTCTTCCTGGTTGTCTGCATCCTGCTACTCAGCTGGAGATGACACACACGCGCGCACGCACACACACACTCATAAGGACGTGCACAAGCTCTCTACGCTTACTAAAGAGTCATTCATGCTTCCTTCCAAATCACTGTTCTCATAAATTGCTCACACAAACGGAGTGAAAGCTAAACAAACCACGATGTCCGAATGAAGCTGTGGGACATTTCTTCAGGAGTGACCCAGGAGAGTGCTCTTCTTAAAACACAATAGACGGGTATCTCAGAAGTGTGCAGCAGTATATTACAATACTTTATGTACATTTTCTCATGGATGTATATTTCTAAACAACTCTGAACCGCTACAAAGGTGGAAATTCTTATAAATAAAATAGTATTATGATTTAAAAAATGTAAAACGCAGAAAAATATTTTTGCTCCGTTTGTCATCTGCAATCACAGCGAGTCCACTTAGACTGCAGCTATGATGCAGCTTGACTGCAGTAAAATTTCCTGAATCCTGAAGAGAGGAATTATTCAGGTGAAAGGGTTGATAGTAATTTAGTGTTGACTTTATGAGCACTTAAGTAACATGAATGGTTACATCACTGTTGGCGCTCGAACCAGGACCTTCCACTTGAAGAACTACCTCCACCCTGCTGCCTACATGAAGTGGTTTCATGTTGGCCAAAACACATTCTGATTTTCTGATAAAGACCAGCTGCTAAATATTAGCGGTGTGGGTAGATATACAGTACAGTGCCGATGTTATGCATTATATCACTGTTGTCTTTTTTTTTACAGGTGTAGTAAAGTAAAACATGTGTTTGCAATTCAGTTGTTTCCAGTAACTGACAGAGCTTGACATAAATTGTGTTCTAACGTTTTCAGTCTAGTCACTGTATTTCCATTTTATTGTAATCATTGAAAAGCTTAAATGTAGCTATGCACTGTAATGTATCGAGCACAGAGTTTTGGTTGAACTCCAGGGAGAGCTATGGCCACAGCTGATGGAGATCCAAATAAATGAAATGACCTTTTTCCAGGATCCATAGGCACCAGCTTAGTAGAAGAACGTTTGCATTACATTTTCAAAGTGGATCTATCGTCACTTCATAAATACACTGATTTATTTGGCTATTTGTGACAGAGGATTTTGTTGTGCACAATCTTTGGTTTGTGCTAAATGTGTAAAAGTATGAAAGCAGAGATTTTTTTTTTGAGTTTTTCAAGACTTTGTCAGTTCACAGCAAATAGTCAATAGAGACATAATCCACAAAACCTGAAACTAATGTGCGTGGAATTATTTCTGCAAGCCGAGCACACTTAATACTGGTCAGAAATGACGTTGACCTGAACTGATCCAAATGGAGAGAACAACTGCAAAAGCATGCTGAAACAGCAGTATACTTCATAAATTGCCTGAAAAAACAAATCACACCCTATTTTGGCCATGCACCGGCCGGTGTCCTGCCACTGCTGTGCATCGAGTTCAAATCCATTCTCACCATTAGCTTCTTTCGAGGCTGCTACAATTAGCTAACTGTGCCGTCTTATGCAATTAGAAAGGTACTGCTTAGTATTAAAAAGGAGAATTTGACCTCTGTTAAAAAGACCTAAGATGTATTTTTTTAATTTGTTGTTTAAAAGATTGTGTTGTAATTTCTTTTTAGTATGTGACTGTATGAATCGCTTCACAAAGAATTGAAAATGAAGTGAAAATATCATTGAACCAATGCGATGTCAAAATCGCCTTCTAGCTGTCAAAGGAGAACCTTTTTTTTCAATCTGGGCCCATGTGTATGTGAGACTGATGTGGAAAACTATTTTGTAAGTTGGTCCAGTATTGAGGGAGGCCGATGCAGCCTGCAACTAACAAATGAGCTGGAACAGAATTCTTGGGGGCAAATGTGCACTGTCAGAGCTGGTCCACTAAAAGTGCATATTTTTGCCACTGACCAGCACAAATCAATAGTGAAAATCTCTGACAGCAGCATGCAAAACATTTCTCTTACCCCTCATTTGTTCCAGCCTGTGTGTAAACAAATTGTTGGAGCTCTATACTAGGGATCAAATAAACAGGGTGACCATCAAGATCATCCACACTCAAAAAGTCGGGTAAATGCTCAGCCATGACACTGAAATCAATCAGACAAAACTTCAAACTGTACTTCAAAACGAACAGCTCTGCTCTGATATGCTCTCAGCCACGATTTCTTACAACACACGAGATCCCGTGAGAAAAAGACTTCAGAACGAGATTTGGTAACACAACTCTCACAGACTGACTGCCCTTTTCCCCCCTTGCCTGCAGGTTTCGTCGTCATAAGAATTTTAATGTGAATATGATATTTTCCAAAGAAGTTTTAGTTTAGTTTAGTTTACTTTAGTTTATTTGACAATTGTAGATACAAGTGCCAATAAAACAGTCAACACGTGTATGAGACATTGTCAGGGATAACACAAAAAGGTCCAGGACTTATTTCCGTCGTGGTCCCTGATGTTTATAAAGTCCACACACACAGAAGAAGAGAAGAGAGAACAATTTATTTTTTTTTAATGCAATTAAAATTTGGTCATAGTTTGTTTCATCCAGTTATTGCCCTCTTGCTTTTTAAAAATAGAGAAGCAGCCTCCTCTGCCTTTATGGAGCAGCCTCCTCAAATATGATCAAAACTGATAATGACTCCACTTGAATCCACCAGAGACTCGAGAGGACTCAAATCCTGGGTCAGGTCCCCTTTAATCAAAAGCCCAGTAGACACACAAAAACCTCGGTAAAAACTTACCAGCAAATCCAGTTCTTTCTATGATTTCTCTCCAGACCCTCTGCTTGTTTCTGTTATCTCTGTATGTTCAAAGTGAAGTTGTAGAGCCTGAGGATAAATGGGAATTATGAATCATTTTCAACTGGCATGAACAAATCTTTGCCTCAGCTAGAGTGAGAGTGAATCTGCATCTGTTTCTATGTGCTCACACTGCCTCAAAGATTTGCTTTTTAATTGAGTCTGAGCACAAATAAGACCAAAAAGAAAACCAGAGGTCCGTTCAGATGCTATACAATATCATTTACAAAATGCGAGTTTCTGGTTAAACAGGTACTTTGTTGATTAGCAACCTGCTTTGTATTGTTCCAAAATTGGCAGTATATTACACTGAATGTTGTTTATCTTTCTTTAGTCATCCATGGGCCTATTTCTAGCTATCTTCTGTGCCAAAATCTCCTCAAATGATAGGTGTGGTGTTTGACATCATTTGTGGAGATTTGAGCCTGCCTGCTATGAACTACACCTTCGCACTCCAGGCAAGCAAGCACCGTTTGTTTTGAAAAGAATTTCAGACTCTGGCGGATTAAAAATCCCTCGTCATTGAAAGCTACACAGTATTAAATAAAAGGAATGTTCTGGTGTGACGGATAACAACCTTGGAGACTCAGCAAGTACTGTTTTGTCATGATTACAACACCTAGGGAATAATAGGAGCCTTTGGTGGGAGTCTTTCTACTGCTCTGTGTGGTGTCGACCTGGGACTCTCAGCAGCAGCACAACGCAACACAACACTAAAAAAACCTGGATAAAAGCACTAAAACTGACATAAATAGCTAATATAATAAGATAATATAACTTTATCTGTGTGGCTACTTAACAGCTTGTAGAAATAGAAACATTATCAGCGCCACTCGTCTATCTGTAGGCTGGAGATGTGCTGCGTAAGCCACTGCTGTGGCTCTAGCCACTGTCTCTGCTGCGTCAGGCTGTAGCCCCGCTGTTAGCAGTTTAGCCCTGGACCACTGGCTGTGTCGCATCTAACATTACTCAATGAAAATGAGATGTTATTTCAGGCAAAAAATGTCTAATTGTCTCTTTCCAGGATGCACGGTGGGTCAGAATCTCAATCACAACACAAGATAACAACTTCCGTGTGATAATTTTACAGCTTTATTCCCAGGTACACAGGCCAGAGCTGCAGGTGTAGCAGTTAGCTCTGGCTCACGGCTTCTGTGATGTGATGTTATTTCAACCAAAAAATGTCTCATTGTCTCTTTCTATGATGCATGGTGGGTCAGAATACAACAACATCTTAGTTTGTTTTTTTTTTTTTTTACAGCTTGTGGAAAAATAACATTAGCTGTTCTACTCTCGCTTGCGCTAATACTGTACACTGATCTGCGTTTGCAGCCTGGAGCTCATGTGCAATGCATCCTAGTACATGTAGACACTGCAAGAATGGCTGTGTGAGCGTGGCAAACTCATGACACTGAGCTTTGTCTGTCAATATAGGACAAATTGAGGAAATTATTGCTTCAGTTGACCAGAGTTACCATCAAGATTGGTTGGACACCCACATGAAAAGTGACAGAGGTTCCCTTCAAATGAAGAACAGTTTGTGAGAACACTATGTGGACTATATTCGGAATAGCTTTAGCATTTAGTGACTGACTGTTCAT
>JAQFJB010000019.1:5070388-5081346 GCA_029874875.1 Naso minor
AAGGACAGATTTCATTTCAGTCTGTGACATCATCTAACAGCTGGACTCTGACCTCCATCCATCCGACTGTCCTTCAGTAAATAAATCAACGAAAATCAGAAATTAGAATTCAAGTTTGATTGTGTTCACATGGGGGGTGGGTTAAATTATTTGTATGAATGATTTAGGCCTGCATGTGAAATCAATGTAAAGACGTGACAGACGTGAGTTCTTTGGGCGAAGCGTCTGGAGACGGTGATTCCCTAAACTGTGAGTGTCTCTGGAGGATCAGACAGACCCAAACATGGCAGCACCCGAATCTCTGAATGTTTTGGGCTTTCTACGGCAGGACAAAGCAGCAATCCTCACTATGCAGTCAAACTCAATCGAGTCCATCCCTTCTCGTGAAAATTTTCATCTTCTTAGTACTTGTATACACATGAATTCACACGCAAACGAAGTGCGTGAAAACAAAAATATTCTAGTGTTTAAATTCATGCAAATGAAGCAAATAAAATATTTTATTTGCACCTGGTGTGAACACACAGTTAGAATTTGGTTGTACATTTGTTGCAGAGCAGAAAACAACCTGCAGAGGGAGACAGAGGTTTCTGTGCGGAGTACAAAATTATTTTCTATTTTATTGATTATGAACTATCAAAGACAAACCAATCTGTGCAAAGCAGGAGCACTATTTTTCATTTACGCATGACAGCCGAATGACAGAATCATAAAAAGCAAAAGCTGCATCAGTCCAAACAACAAAAATATCAACGTCCATGAATGTATGGAAGAAAACTACCTCGGTCCATAAAACAGCTCAACACGTCTTTTTGTATTCAACAGCTTTTATTAACTGGAGCTTCCTCAGATGAACATTCACTGGCTTTGTGTTTGTATGGAGGATGTACAGAGAGCCAACAGAGGGCGCCAGAACTGAACTTTGTAAAACTCAGGTAAGCTTTGAGTTTGTTTGTTTTGGGTTTTTTTGTATGTTTGTTGTTTTTTTTTAACAGGTATGTCCTCATGTGTGTCACTGTCCAAACATAAAAATGTTGGAGCCATAAATTGTTAAACAGCTTCTGATTGGCAGACCCAGTAAATAAAAGGACTTTAAGATAAAACAATTCACAATTTCATTATTATTAATAAGAAATCCATTTTTTAACCTTGTTATTTAAATGCATATTTAATGATGTCACTGATTAATTATACATATGTGTAAAACATCTGAATGCATTCACATTTAACTCAGTGAACGTCGGCATGTTTCAGCCTCCATAAAGATTCAAGTGGAAACACGTGAATAAAGAAATTTCACTGAGAAACATTCAAATAAACTGAACTACTGAATGGAAAATATTTTTTTAAATTAACAACAAAACTTTGAGTGAAATCTGAAGAAAGATGCAGTTTATTAGCAGAACACAAACTGGGACGCTCTCCCTGTGTGAGCTCCTGATTGGCTGCTCAGCCAGTCACTCATGAGTCTCGTTGTTTCACTGGTTGTTCTCACAAACACTGACTTGTGTTTGTGATGGACGCTGACGAACAGGAAGCTGCTGGACACAACAACAGAACAGGTGCTGTTTTGTACATTTTTAATGATTAAAAGAATAAAACTGGTGAAACGGATCAGAGAAAGAGGGGACACTCATCCTGATGGGGGCGCTGTAGCCAGAGTCCTCACAGCTGTTGTGATCACATACACAGAAGTTATTAAATCACATTTAAATTTCATTTCCAGTCTGTGAGGGTCAGCTGTCAGTCAGGTCGGAGGCAGCAGCTGCTTCCCGTTTCCTCATTAATGACCTCAGTGTGAAACAGCCTGCAGGCTCCTCCTCATCACCTCAAATTTATAAAGCCCGACGAGACTTCAACGGGGAAAAAAAGCCAAACAAAAAAACAAAAGAAACCCTGAATAAATAGATGTGGAGACGAAAAGATGACAGGATGAAGGACGAATGGTTACAACAGTTCATTAGAAACAAAGACGATTGTTGGTGTTTATAACAGACATTAAAGCTAGTTTCCATCCACCACTGACACACACATACACACACACAAAGAACAGCAGATGAGAGAGAAGGAGCGACGCAGGTTAAGAGACAAAATCTTATTCACACTGTCAAGTACTGCGAGTACTCAGTGCTGTGATGTACTGTGAAGGTGTTACACTCAATTTGTATATAACGGAGACAGAGAGCTGAGTGAAGTCGCCAAGTTCGGTCCTCCAGATGCGTCATATTTCTAAATCTTTCAGATGGAATATTTTCACGTTATTTATCTCGGAACTTGAACTTGTCATGTTTTGTGTCACAGCAGCTGACTGAAGACAAACTTTACAAAATAAAACTCTGGCTCTTCCTTTTTCTATACAGCTTCAAAAATGCTGATATTCTGTGAAACCAGCAGATTCACTTTCTCTTACATCTCTCATGACATATGCAGGAAAAGGTTTGTGTTGTGAAACCCTCAGTTTGGACTGACAGGCTGATCAGACAGCACCAGGTTGAAAATGAAATGAAAATGAATTTGAATCAGCAGTTTGCTCAAATATTGTGTACATGTCGTCTTTGTTCTGAGCTTTGTCCCTTTATTCAGAGATCTCTTGAAGGTCACAAAAGGTCATAATCAGAAAGCAAAATCAAGCAAAATAATCTCATCAAGTAAATAACAGAAAACAGGACAGTGTGAAAAAGAAGGACAGCACAAACAGAGGGTTCATGTTCACAGGAATAAAAACATATGAAGACACATGTAAAAAGACGGAATGAAGTCAGCAACGACATGAACAGAGAGATTCTCATAAATCTGCTTGACGACCTGATGACAGACGACACATAAAAAACTGAGTGCCCGCAGAGACGCGGGGAGCAAAACAGAGGATGTTATTCCAGCTTATCAGAAGAAGTTTGCTCTGAAGGAGAGTTTACTGAACTTGACTGTCTCTTCTTTTTATAGTTTGGATTCAAGAGCTTTACAATTGAGTTAAAGTTTAGTTAAATAGACAAACTTATCTATTTCATTTCACCGAGTTTCCAGAAACACCTCGAGGATGCAAAGACATTTTTTCCCACTAAAACTGCAAACTTTATATCATATCACAGTACAAGGGTTAGTTATTGTTTCACTTATTAGGTTGTATGTTAAATCTGTCTGAGCAGCACTTCAGAAATGTTCTTTATCAAGAAGTTTCAATGACTCTCAGTGTGTTGGATTCCCTGTCGCCTCCCGTCGTCACGCAGTTGGTGCGATGAGCAGATTCTGAAGCAGTTTGTTCAGAAACCTGCTGGTTTCACACGGATCAGACAAGAGGCTGCAGCAGCTCACAAGACTCGATGTAAATCAGTGTAAATGTGCTGAGACTCTAAACGCTGAAGAGGACAAACAGTCAGTGCAGACGTACTTAAACTCAAAATCCACCGCCGAGTGACGAGAGAGCAATTTTATTTTGGTACACGGTGAAAATCTGACCGTTATCAACTCATCTTTGTCTCTGCTTTTCTGTTCTCTTGAAACATGAAGAAAAAAAGTTTTGTCGGAGTATTTTGTCATTTTTAAAGCAGGAAGAACGACTGACGTGACTGACACTACCCCATTCAAAATAAAACTTGACAGGACAGAATTATACACAGCTGACCGTCATTCTGAAGGAACGAGACTGTTTCTGTCTGACGTTTCCATAAACAACTTTGAATTTCTGCCGTCAATTTCTTCTTAAGGACATGACACAGGAAATGAGTAACAATCAACATATGCAGAGAAAAGTTTAATGTGTTCCAGCTGGATGTTCATCAGCACCATCACTCATCAGCAAAACCTTAAATGAGACATATAAACAAACATGAAAAAAGAGTGCACGTCCACACGCACACGCACACACATACACACACACACGACAGCTAATGAGGAGCCATTTTATGAATTCCTCAAGATTTTGAAATCCTGTTATTAAGTCATTTTATTTCCCTTCATATTAAGTTTTTTAACACTCGTAATAAACATGACCAGCACTCTGTCAAGTGTTTTAAACACAAAATAGTCTTTGGGTAAAAGTTGTCTCCGTAAAGGTTTGGCACCCCCTACAGATGCACCTCTCCCGTTAATGAGCCCAATAGGTTCATTATTGTAACACTCTTCACTCTGTGAGCGTGAATATGACTGGATGTTGTTCATTTTTTGAAGAATCCAGTTTGATGCTCTCATTGTTCAAACGTTTGGTGATGATGTGATGATGTGATGAAGGTCACGTGCCTCAACACTTTGGTCTCACAGTAGGGTGAAAATTCAGCGTCTATGGAGAGTTTTTACAGGAATAATTTGATGCTGTGTTGTTTTGCTCCCTTTGTTCAGTTCAAGTTTACAGTCGATAAAGTTCACGTTAGCAGAAACTTTGTTTTTTGTGCTGAAGCTCCACAGTTTTGTTATAAAATGCAAATTAAAATTAAAGCTGTAAGCAGCGTTGAACAGGCCCTTGCATCCCAGCGCCCGTCGGGGAGGGCCGCAGTCGGGCTTAAAGCACACAGAAGCATTAGCGCTGTCTACAACACGACAAGTTCGTGAAAATGATACAATAACTTTGATAACAGGCTTACTTCCTGTTCCCAGTAGGGGGTGCAATGTGTGTGAGCTGTTGCTGGCATGTCAGTCTCCTCAGAGGGGCATTGTAAACACACATTTAAAATTTCAAACAGATCGCACAACGTAAAGAGAAGTTACAACAACTTCCTGTCCGTGGTGAAGAACGCCGTCATTGTGGTGCTGGCGTTTGATGAAAACGCCTATGGTTAATTATTCTGCATCATCACGATGTAAACATTTTTCATATCCAAATACAGTAGAGTCTGTTGAACCTTTACGGAGCTGCAAATCGTAGAGTAAATCATGTCATTTCCTGTCGCCAGTAGGTGGTGCCATGACTGTGACTGAAATTCGTCATACAGACGTGTTCAGGCACACTTGTGAAACATTTAAAATTTGGTGCATATAGAAAAATGTATGGAGAAGTTGTACACATTTTGTTGTTCACAGCGAGACGTTCACAATCACATCATTATTCGAAAACCAAAACTTTTCATGTCGCAGGTCTAAAGAGTGTCCACACACTTTTTTGTGACATTCAGATAAATTTTGTAGGAGGAGTTTGTTAAAGTGCAACCCATGTCAAATTTTGGTCATTTCCTGTTGCCAGGAGGTGGCGCTATGCATATGGCTGAATGTGAGCATGTGAATGGCTTCAGGGCGGGACTCTCATCATACATGTAAAGTTTGATGCACACTGGACAATGTACAGTGGAGTTATAAGCATTTCGTTTTTCTTGGTGAATCGCTCAACATGGCGGCCCTGCCACGCCCACACCGTGACTCCAATCCGAAAGATTTTAACAACTTTTGATCCCAAAGGGGTCAAGAGCATACCCAGTGATTTTCATGAGAACCCGATAAAATCTCTAGGAGTACGCAAAGTGTAAATCGCCAAAAATGGCTGTTTGATTCAAAATGGCCAACTTCCTGTTGAATTTAGCCTATGGTGTCATGGGACTTTTTCATACATCTGCGTGTGATACATATGTCCACCAATTTTCATCCATGTACTTGAAAGTGGGCCATGACGCTGCAGTTTAGGGGGCACTAGAGAGCCATTTGGCCCCGCCCACTTGTAAAACCAATGAAATACATAAATATTCACCACGACTGACCAGTCTGCCAAATTTCATGACTTTTTGAGTATATTAAAGCCCCCAAAAAGCAATGTATTTGACCAGCATAATAATAATAATTCCTTCAGTTTCAATAGGTCCTCGCACCGTTTCTCGGGCCACTGAGCAGAAAGTTTGAAATCCCTTTTGTCCAAACAACAAACATATCCTGTTTACCTTAATGCAGTATATGACAGGAAAAAGCAGCAACCTCAGGCTGACAGCGGTGAATGTGTGGCAGTCCTGCTTGAAAAATGACTAATACAAATCTTAATCAAAATAGTGGACTAATCCTTTATTTTATTCACTACAGAAATATTTTTGTAGAAACATTACGATGTTTTGATAGTTTACATGATCATATCTCTCAATTGTCAGTTAATCAATGGCATATGCCCAGAGATGACATGTTAAAAGCCTATACAGATCATTACTTTGCTCCTTGAACCTGGCTCTTATGTTTGAGGTGTATCAAATAAAAAATTTGAGGGTATAAATCTTTTGCTTGGAAATTTAATATGATGATAACAATAAACAGCATCAAAAGTAGTAAACCAAGGCTTTACAGTTGTAAAGATGTATAAAATGGGCACTTCTACCTCAGTATTTAGAGCAACTGCTTTTTCTTTTTTCTTCTCTTTTTTTTGTAAGATAGGCCACATTACGTATTAAAAAATAACTTTCTGCATGCTTTAGTGCAGTCCCATTTTAAGAAGGAGGTCAGAGGAGCCTACCTGGGAAGCTGGCAGTGAGGTGCTCCACCAGAGCCTCCTGGTTGACAGGCTTATGGGCAGAGTTCATAGCAGAGATGGCCAGGCACAAGATCTCCCCCAGTGGGATGAACTGTGACTGGCTGACAGGCGACATACTGATCGGAGACACGTCACCTGCAGGAGGAGGAGGAGAAGGAGGAGGAGGAGGAGGCACAAGCACAACTGTGAGATCATGAATGAACAGCAGGTGCAGCGTGTGAAACTATGATGTAATGGTCAAACAGCAGCAGCAGTTTGCCGCTGCCTGGAAAAGCTCCACCCCTCCTCTCTGTGCTTCCTTTAGCCACTCGTTCCTCCTGTTTCTCGCAGGTTAGCAGAGCGAGGGAGCTGCTGCAGCATCCGTAACCACAGTGTGAGATCACCTGCGTCTTTGCAACCTCGTTATTCAATCGTCTCGCGAACAGAAAGGGAAGCTTACACAATCCTTTAGAATGTCAAACTGAACAATATACGACTGACTTTAGCACCACATTGAGAGCTTATGCACAGAAATTCTCTGTTGCCTTTGTTGAATTAAGCTGGCTTTGCTGTCAGCAGTAGTGAGTAGTGAGATCATCCTACAACCAGACGGCCCGGCTTCAAGCCCCTCTGAGAGCAAACATCTGCCCTGCCCAAAGGTCGTTAAGCAACACGCTGAATCCATCACTGCAGCATCTGTGCTGTAGCTGACCCTGTCCCCAATCTCACCTAAATCTAACCTAACCTAAATCACCTAAATCTGGTGATCGATGGAGAATCAGCAACTCAGTGCAGAAAATATATCATTAAGGCTGCCATATTTCATTTCTAATACAACGTTAGGACTCAACAGATAATCAACAGAACTAAGATTGCCTCATTATGACTTTTTTAAAGTTTTGCGACCATTTTCTGCTCATACTTTTTTTTAGCTGAGCTGAGATCAGTGCAGGGCCCGGCCTCCTCACCACACTCAGCTGAATGGTCAGTTAAGCAACACGATGACGTTATCTCTGCTTAGTATTACAGCCCCTTAGGCTTTATGTGGCTTTACAAGGCTTTACTTGGGTTTCAGTAAACATCAGAAAAGCTGGATCTGCTGGTGAATTAGTACAAAATAAATAAATAAGTAAAAATACTCACCCTGTCCTCTGCTTTTACAGTATTTTACAGTATTATACTGAGAGCAAATCTCACAGGGGTGTCAGAATGAGGCTGTAGTATTTATGTTTCACATCATAGAATGACAGACCGCAAAAAAACAAAAACATAGTGAGAGACAGCAAAAAACCAAAAATATTTAGAATAAATGGGGTTGAAAAGATCTGATTTTCTTCATGAGGACATTAGTTTGTGATTTGAGATGTCTCAGAGGCCCTTTTGTAATCTCAACAAACAGTATGAATTTGTCACAAAATTTGGCGCAAAGGTGAAGTAAGTGATGCATTCCATGAAGATGATTCTTTTCAGGTACTCTGGAAAATATTACGCATCATGGAAAAAAACGGTACAAAATTGATGAACATAGATTTTTTCATTGTGCTTTAAAATTAGTTTCATTTTCTGCTTAAATGTGGGTCAGTGAATATGAAAGACGTGGATAGATATCAGAAAAAAAGACCCTCTGGGCTACAGTTCAATGAATTTTAAAATAAGCAGAGGGACAAGAGAGAGCTTTAGAACAAACTATTCAAAATTTTCTCTTCCACCTCCATTTCTACTCTACCTCATTTGATACATGAGAGAAAAAATGAAAAGAGGAAATTATCAACATTTCCTTAATAAAATATTGTCCCCTTTGAACCCTGCCCTTTACCCCAAAGTCAAACTGCCCTAGCTTACTCCGAGCACCTCTGCGTAGAGAGAGGGTGGAGCTTCTGTTGGTGGGAGTGTCACACTCACCTGGCGCACGATAACTTGGCGGGGACGGAGAGAAATGAGGAGGAGGAGGGGGAGGAAGATGCTGCTTCTGCACACGGATGTCTTTCTCACTACGGGAGAGATTGTGCTCCAGCGGGCGTTCACTGAGCTCCGAGCTGGGCCAGGCCCGCCGCAGATTGCTGCTGCGGTTCTTCTTCATCGTGACCCCTTTACCAGGTGGCCTTCACCCTCGGGGGCCTCTGGGTTAAGGTGAAGGGAGGAGGGGGGTGGAATAGGGGAGGGAGGGAGGAAAGAGGGAAGGTAGGGAAGAGGGGGTTTGCAGGGGGAGGTCGACCAACCTCAGGCTCAGGGCCTCCCCCGCATCAGTAAGAACGTCCCGCTTGAGCGATCACACACCAGACATGGCAGGAACCAGTGTGCACCTTCACACACATACACACGTCTCATTTACATCCACAAGCAAGCTACAAACGACTGTGTTCGCACTGTGGGTGGTTGTCATTGGCTGCTGGGCTCTCCCAGGCTGATCTGGAGTGATGGCAGCGGTGGCGGAGGTGCAGGTGATTGCACGAGGCATCACCCTTTCATCGGCATCAGTCCCAGCCACCATTTGTAGCATCCCCATTTGCATGCGTAGGGAGGCACATTACGTAGCCGCTCTGATGTGGGAGGAGGGAGCAGGAGAGAGGTGGGGGGGCAGGGGTAGAGATGAGGGAAATGGGGCATTGGAAGCAAGGAGGACGGCGAGGAGAGATTTCAGTGGAGGTTTTGGGATCCGCTTGTTCCTTTTGAGTAGAAGGAAACAGGGGAGGGAAGAGCGAGGATGGATGGTCAAAGATTCAAAGCTTAAGAGGCCCAGTCTTTGACAATAGCTCAATTCACCACAGGAGTGCTCGGCCGATCCCCGGAAAACAAAAGAGCCCACTTAAAAAAAAACAAAAAACAGAAATAAAAGCTCCATTCACCCTAATGGGCAGTGAAACCTCAATAGTATGCCAAGCACCAGAGACGCCACGTTCACCTCCATCTTTATCCGATCAAGCACAAGACCCCATCGTCCTTTCGACAACAGCACACCAAGAGAGGGTGGGGAGAAAAAAAAGGAGAGCATAGAAATAAATAAATAAATTCAAGAATAGATATCCACTGTTTCCCGCAATCCAACGGAAGAAGCTCCCAAGCCTATCGCCGTAGCATCCATTCATTAATAGGGGGGGATGCAAACTCCAGTCAACGGCAAATCTCTTTCAACGCTAATGCTGCAGCTGCTCCCAGCACCTCCAGGAAGGGTGTGTGAGTATGTGTGTGTGTGTACGTATGTGTGTGTATGTGTGTGTGTGTGTGTGTGTGTGTGTGTGTGTGTGTGTGAGTGTGTGTGTGTGTGAGAGAGAGAAAGTGTGATGCGCGCATCCGCCTGCTGCGCGCGATTCTGCGTGAGCATGCATGCGTCTGTGTCTGGGTGATTGAGGCTGAGGGGAGGGGAGGAGAGGATGCAAGAGAGAGAGAGAGAGAGAGAGAGAGAGAGAGAGAGAGAGAGGGAGAGGGAGAGAGAGAGCGAGAGAGAGAGATTGAGGACATACATAAAGCAGAGAGGAGAGCAAATATCAACAGCTTGAAACACACACACACACACAGGAAAAATAAAAAAATATTCAGCCCTCAGATGATGTCCGCAGAATAGCTCAGGCTATGAATCTTTGGCTAAATTTCCATCCTCATCCTTACAGTACCTTCTCTTGTTTCCTCACCCTCTCTGTCTTATCAGCTCTGTCTCTTGAAGGATGAGAAGCCCCCTTAAACCACCATCCTTCCTGTTTTTGTGTCTCACCTGACTGCAAGACCAAAGCTATAGACTTGAAAAGGCCACAACCAGAGGGAATCAATTTAAAGGTGCTGATTTGTGTCTCCCTCATTCGTGCTTTCCCCCAATTGATTCAGTAACCACACTGCATGGAGCTGTCTACGAAAAAGAGAAATCCAAGCATCACCTTAATCATGTCCAAAGTGGCAGCTCCTGCTAGCTGCAGACTCCTGCTGACTCACATTTATGAAGTGTGAATGGACGGTTTGGAGGGACAGAATAAAAAGCAAAGTGAGAGGGCAGGACGGGGCACGGGTGGAGTTTGAGGGGGGAACGGTGTCATAACCAATCTGCTCCAGTTCACTGATACCAAAGAGAAAGAGGAGAGAAAGGGATAGGAAGGAGGGGTGAGGAGGAGAAGGAGTAGGAGGAGGGGGAGAGCAACACCACGCCAGCCATTTTATTTCTCAGTAGTGCTGCAACAGCCTTTGTTGCCATGACGACGCAAGCCGATGATCTCATAGCTGTTACCTTTGAGTGCTGTTCCCTTAAAGAGCCAGTTACTCGAGATAGAAGCAGACAGACACCACATAGACGAGGACCGACAGTCTGTTATGTGGACAGAAAATACTCCTGCATCGCTGCTAAGATACTGAAATCCTTCAACACTTTGTGCACAGTCACAATAACTGACAGAAAAACATAGCAGGATTTCCTTATAGTGGAAAGAATCAGTGCTCATTCTGATAAATGATTTTGAATTGATGCTATCCCAAATCCGGCTGACTCCAAATGAGAGGCAATTAGACTTGGAATGATTTGTCTATTAGGCTAACTAGTTAGTTTTTTGGCAGAGAATCAGGC
>JAQFJB010000019.1:5088755-5099838 GCA_029874875.1 Naso minor
GCAGCCTTTTTTTTTTTTTTTTTTTTTAAGACATTTCTTACTGGTGGTGGAATTGTGGAGCACAACCAACTGGGAAATTATACACACGTCTGTTGATCTTGTCCACAAGTAAGAAACTACTGAAAGGAAACATTCCAAGCTGTAAGGAAGGTAGTGCATGTTGACATCCAACAAGGTCCAAGAATCTCCTTGTTGAGAATGACAGGCTATCTGATGGGATGGAAGGAAGAAATCAAAAGTATTTACTTGGAATTTTATTTACAGCAGCTGTGAAAGGTATGACTTTGAAGTGGTTAAAGCCCAACACTCACAGCTGCAGTTTATGGTTACAAAAAGTGAGAGATAGGCCTGCTTATGAAATGGAACGTATAACACTTACTGAGGCTTCAAAAGGCCAAGTTCATTTAAAAATGGACTTCAGCTATTATTCTACTTATACACTAAAATAAACTGTAAGGGCAGGGTTTTGTTTTGCCTGTTTTATTTATTATTTAAAGTGTTTATTTTTGCTTTTCAATGAATTTGAAATATGGGATTAAGATGCATATGATGGGCCTCATATATGAGATCATGATGAGATCAAGATGATGTAATGTTAAAGGCTGGTGGATGTAAAATTTTTGTATCCCTATTTATTTTATTTTTACAATCTGTACTGTACTGTGCTAATACTGAAAATGTTTGGGGGTTTGGAAAAAAAAAGAAATAGTCTGTGTAGAGTAGGCTATAAACCTAAAAAAACAAACAAAAAAAAGCTTAGAAAAGGACTTGCAGAACACAGCTAAAAGAAAAGTGGCCTGAAAATGAGAAATAGGACTAACTGCCGGATTCAACACAGTATCAACTTTAACTTTGTCACAAAAAGGAAGGTTGTCTTGCTGTAAAGCAGCACAGGCAAGACACATACTTATACATAAAATACACTAAATACATATACATATAACACACACACACCTTTCTACACCTATGATTCCGATTATGGTAGGCATAATACCTTGTTCAACTAAATTACACTTAGGGAAGAGCAAACATTGCCACCTGCAGTCCAGTGTCAAAAACTGCCAGAGTTCAATCAGCATCATCTAACCATTTCCACTAACGTAGCTACCTTAAACTACAGCACTGCTGTAATGGATTGCATTGCACTGAGCTGGAAGGGTATCTCATGTTCTTGCTTACTATCCACAGGTGGAAGTCAACGGACACAAAAGTGTTTAAATATTCAGAATTCTCTGGGCTCATTAGCGCCTCAAACAGGAACAACACACTGTCAATATGCTACAAATGCCCCATTTTATTAGGCACTTGATTGTAAAGCCCCAATGAGTTGTTTGACAGAAAAGTATTTATCAGCTACTGCATTCAAATAATCAAGTGTTTGTGTCATTTAATTATTCATTCATTATTATTGTTTTGCGAAAATGACAAAAATTTAAAGTTGGGGGAAGTTCATTTTAAGAATTTGTTGTTTTTATTGATCTCACATTATAGTTATAACGTTTTTGGGTTTTATACTGCTGATCAGATAAAGAAGACCCCAGGCTCTAAATGTTGGAGTGGATCTCATGTTCGAGTAGCCTACTAGTAACTTTAGGTAGCTATGTTTGGGTGCAACTTGTCAAATCAGCATCTAATTTAAAGGTTTATTGTAAGTGTATACACATGTTGTAAAAGTGTCAGCTGTGAGCCTTTGCATTCAGTTCATGCAACAGGTTGTAACCGGCCTGTTGTTTGTGAAAGCTAGTTTAAGTGAAGTGCATCTGTGCCGGCAGTGAAAGAATCTGAGGCCCAGTTTAATTTGGCACAGGTCTTTGGGATCTGGTGGCCTAGATCTTCTCACCCCCAGGCATGCCAAATCTAGAGTCATCCTACTTGTTTACACTTGAGAAAAGCGTCCACAACTCGACTGTTTACTTTGTTTACAGAGGTTAACTCTTGTATGCAATAACAAAACTAGCAAGACTTTGTGTAATACAATCTGAAGATGTCGATCTTAAGTTGTTAATAAAACCAGAAAACAAATCAGTAACACCGTTTTCGGACACAGAGCAATTCAAAGTGGTCTTTATTTTCAACTTATCTCACACAGTAGAACTGCTTACAAAATAGTGACACCACAAAAAGCCCAAAAGTAACGTTCACAGCAAAATCGTGTGTATTAATATGACTTAAAAACTGGATTGTCATACCAGCATAGGTTACACAGCCGATACTGTCAATATTTCATATGCTTAACTTACAAATGACCAGGACCTGGATCAGTACTCATTGTGCTTCATCTGTTATTATCCACTTGATGCTGATGGTTACATAATCAAATTTTGACTTAGTTACAGTCCATTGAGAACCCCTTTTTAAAGAAAAGTTAATGAATGTAACTAATCAGTCAGAGTGAAAAGGGTTTCAGTTTGTCATTTCATCTTTTAAACCACAAGAAACACAAACTGCTGCCAAATATGAAATGTCAATGTGTCCAAGAAAGACTGACTCATTAAAACGTGCCACAAATTACAGCATTGTGCAAGTGGGCTGACATTACTCATGCATCCTACGTGTGAACCCTTACCCCCAGTAACTGACAACTGTTCATTTAAAGAAATCCATATTTAGAAAAGAAAACCCATGAAAAACATTTTTAAAAAAAAGAATTCTGAGCCTTATAACCAACAAAAACAAGATAGCTTACTGGATGCTTCAGCATTTGCTACATAACAGTTTAATCTGCTTATGAAGTGAATGATTATTTTAGTTGTGCAAACTTCATGTCAGATGTCACAACACCACTCACAAAGACAAAAATAGTACACCAAAAATTGAAAAACAGGCATAAAAATCATGTACACAATCCCAACATTTTTTCAGGTACTTAAGTTAAAATAAACAACTGACTCATATAAATGTGAATGCTGTAGAGCAGGAGGCACACTGACAGTTTCATGATTAAACAAATGTAGGAGGTCACATTTCCTACCAAACTGGCTCCAAATGTTTGTCCCTGAAATGTATAGAGTGTAAACAGCAAAGAGGCATGTAACTGTGACACATAGCAAACTGTGACTATAAAGTTAAAAGGTCGATACCATTTTTCTTAGACGTTATGATTTGTTTTGTTAAAAAGAGAGTATGAATAAGTTTTCAAGTGGTGCTAAAGATTTCAACGCCTTGTATTTCAGAACTGTACTCAACACAAAAAGAACCAAAAAATGCCGAGTTTGTGACATGCAAACTTAGCATCTCATCTACTCTCCCAGAACAACGTAAGCCGAAGTGGGTTTTTTTGACAGATATTCATCCAGAAAGTGTAAACTCAAATAATTCACGAACACATCCTCAAACCTTTCTTATGCACATGGAGGCTGGTGAGGCTGAAGGCTTCCGCAGCACGGACGACATCAAGGAAAAAAATACATCTCCTTGGTCAGCATTGACACAATGCATGGAATTTGTTTTTTAGCATGAAAGCCTGGTGAATTGGAGATGGACTCAAACTCTACTGCCACCTTGTGGTTAACTCGTGTCATGATGTGCTGGAGCTCCAATTCATTTCCATATTTGCTTAGCAAATCACACAGTGACTGAATGAACCAGGATCCAGTCATAGTGTTCCTCCATGAGTAGTAGCCTGTAGAAAGATGAACAACAGAATAAAGGATGTCAGTACAATGGGTCAAAAAGAGAAAAATAAGTGTACAAAATAACCCATAGTAGTGAGTTAACCTGGGGCAGTGGAGAAAGCATAGAGGAAGTCAGCTTCCACTGGGATCTTGGTAGTGCCATCTTCTACACTGTCAGCTTCAATACCTGCATCCAGTTCAGTGCCTCTGCAAGCCTATTCAGTGTGAACACAAACAAAACAAGTTTATTACAGGTGAGACACTTAAAGTGGAATGTAGTGCAGGTCTGCATCAGTGAGAAAAGACAAGCTCTCATGATACCTGAATGAAGAAGAGTTTGGGCTTTCCCACCAGTGACCTGCAGCGGTCGCCTCGAAAAAGTGATGTTAGGTACCTGAGCTCTACTGAGCCATCCGTACCGAAGAACACACCCTCATCGCCATGACTCAACAGAACACAGACAAATGAGGCAGAGCAACTGTGATCTTCCTTTGACACTAAAAAAAAAAAAAAAGAAGTGTTTTCACAAGATGATGTAAAAGACAGCAGCTTATTAAAAGTGTCATAGGTTTATGTAAGTGCACATTTTGGGGAAGTTTTGAATGAATTCTGCATCAAACTTACCAGTAGTTAAAACCTGCTTCATCTGCTCGACTGTCTGGTCATTGTAAATCTTCACTTTATAACCCAACCTTGTAAACACCTTCATTGCGTTGGCGGCATCTACATCTGTACCATTTCGCTGATTCATGCCTTTAAAAATACAGCAAACAAATTTGTTTTGATTACTTTAAGAACAAAATAAATATAAAACATTTTGTGCAAACAGTTTTTTTAAGGAACCAAAAGCTCTTGCTTCCTCATTTAATTTAAACACTAGCATACACTGTAGTCCGTTTGATACAAAGAATATGTGGATTTATTTTCCAATACACTGAAAGGGACTGCACATCTAGGGGATTTCAAATTAATGAATGCCTTTTTGTATCTGTGTAAGAGAATAAGGTCAGTATTTGATTGACATATTTCCAAATTTGTTGCAGCTGTGCCTCACCCAAACTGCACAAACCACCCCTGTGATGGTGGGGTCTTAAAGCACACCCACTGTAATTATTACATGACTGGTTACCTCACATAAGTCCCACATATCTTCCACATGTCTTCAGCCTAATCAGCCAGAAAAGGTGAAAACGCCTACACAGGTGTAAATAATAAAGCAAATGACAGCGAAATTCCATTTGTTTAGTCTTTCCGAGACTATTTAGCGCATCTTGTTGAGTCTTGATCTTTCTTTCACTGACGGCCTAACATTGCTGCATTTCAAACTAAGTTCAAATATAGTGTGTGCTTTGGGTTACACCATCTAACTACATGTGCACTACAGCCCTTAGGTTCAGGGTTGAACACCTTTCAATTTGTTAACTACTGTAACAGTTGGGTGTGTAACGATACATCAAAGTATCAATTTATATTTCTAAGATCCAGCTACATTGATAGGTAAATGGCAAATTGCCCTACTAGTGTGACTTGAAACGATCTAAAATCATTTTTCAAAGTAAAAAACGATTGCATTGATTTTCAGAATTTGTGCCTTGTATTTAGCATGTCAAACATTGTTATGTGTATGTATTTTTTCGGACTTATAATGGTAAATAGATGTAAACATTACTCCAGTTTATTCTTCGACATTCTGGGCATGCAGATTGCATTAGCGGCATCGCTTCAGATAATGGTGGATCATGGCCGGGGAATGCCAGGAGAGCGGAGAACGAGAGGTTTTTAGTCGGCGTTTGAACAGAGGCCTTGACTGACTGTGTAGTTCAGTGTATCAAGCTTTTCCAGTGTTTTACGTCTGTTTCCACTGCATAGAAATAGGCATTTTCTTTTCCTCTATTTTTTTTGGTTAAAAAAAATCGATTTCCAGTCACTGAATCGTATCATATCGGTATCATATCATATTGCTCCATATCGCTCTTGTATAGTATCGCCAACTATGTATCGTAATATGCATTGTATTGTGTTAAAATGTATCGTTACTCCCCTTGGAACAGTTGTAACCTGCTATGTTTGTAAAACTGAGACTGTGGACCATGACGAGCCTGCCAATTTTTGCCTAAAACCTTTCGAGCTTTGTAGAAAATGCTACAACACGTGTAGAGACTATTTGGGGACTATCAAATGACCTTGGAAATACAGGCTTAACCACTGCTGATGTGTACCTCTACCACATTATACTTGCTCATGGAACATTATGCTCCTGACAGAGCGAGCAGTCATGTGTGCTCAGTTAGTCCTGCTAGACGAGTTTGTCAAACACAACTCTGGTAAGGAAAAAAACCATCATACAGTAACTCCGATGCTCTGTAAGTGCAGACTGAAGCAGTATTTATTTGCGTCGATATCCAAGGTCTTCTCAGGTAGAAAAGAAAGGCACACATTGCTCCTCAGCTTTTCAATTAACATGCACAATGTCCTTCAAGGGTAGGCAAAGACTGAGGTCAACTCGAGGTTTCATGCATTATCTCCATCTACTGTAGACATTAGGTCTTCATATTTTCCTATCTTTAGAGAAAGAAGCACTGGATAAACAGACCCCTGTAAATCCTTAAGAGGCAGACAAGGCCATAGCTTTAAAAAAAAAAAAAAAAAAAATCACCTAAAGGACACATGTTACAATAGATGCTATGCCTGACATTCTGTGGCCACAATAAGGAGAGACGAGCAGAATATTCAAAGAAACGTTGCCACTAACTGAATGTACACAATGGTAACAGCTTTCTCCACAGTCCACACAAAAACTGACAACAGGAACTAATAAAACCAAGAGTATTCATACAAGTCATGTGAGTACAGTATGGCACCAGAACTTCCTGAAGCGCAACTGACAGTTTGGTGCACTGAGTTATTGAATTATGCCATCAAATGCAAGGACACATCCTGTCTGATTAGTTCAACTGCCTGCTTGCCCTGATTCTCTCTAAAGCTGACACGGGCTTACTAACATCTACTCACATCTACATGATTAGCATGGGATGCAGTTAAATGGCATCCACAGCAGAAAATTAAAATGGGTTCCTTAAGTATATTTATCATCTAACAGTTCATCATCTTTCTTCACTGTTGTCTCCTCAAAAAGGCAGATTCATAATTTCATGTAGCTTACACAACTTCACCGCATATATCATCAGTTCTGCTGTATTCACCACATTAGGGCGAACCACTTCCTGCTTTCTACATGAATGCACATGCACCAAAATGACATATCAAGTGCGGAAGCCTCTGCACACCAATAGGGAACTGGAATCAATACAGTAATATCACAAGCACCTCGACAGCCAGCTAACGTCTTACTCTCTCTAACCTCTAACACGGTTAAAGTTTTATCTGTGTACATCTGAGCCACAGGACCCATCAACCTGAAGCCAACTTGTTGGTTCATGCAGGATCACTCGAGCATTTCAAAATGGCATATCCAGAAGTCTTGGCGTGTTTCTTTCTGGACTGCTGAAAAATAACACTGAACCCAATAACAATGATAGAGAATGAAAAAAAACAACCAGGGCGCTTCCAACACATTTCAAATAAGCATCTTAGTTACTAGTTACCAAATATTACTAGAAGAAATTTGGTAGGCTACTAGCCAATATTTTTTTGTTTGTTCTGTTAGCCAGTAATGTTGGATCACAGACTGCAAGAAGTTTGATCACTGGTTAATCATGTTAGGCGTGAGTGCAAACAGGTGCTCTTAAGCTGCGGTACAAGTAATGACTGAGGTTTTATTTCCTTGGGTGCTGCAATCTTCATGTTACACATTTGATTTTAAATCATTTTGTTTCTATGACGAAGAAGCAGTTGTCCAGTTGCAGATTCAACTTGAACTAAACTTTTGCCTACTGTGCTCAAATCAGGTCTACAGGAGTTTAGAAAGCTTTCTGAAAGCACGTCTTTTTTATAAATCACTTTATTTGCATTTTGTTTTATGACTGAGATATTATTGAGGCTTTAAACAATCCAAAAAGAGCTGCTTTAGAAATGTGACCGGGTTGAGGAAGCACTGGCGAGACAGCCGTTTCCTGATATTATTAGCTGTCATGGTTTTAAAATTGTAATTTTATTCTATGTTACTGTGGGTCTTGTTTGTTTTGGTGTATCTTGTATTTGGTATTCTATAGACTTAAGTTTTAATTGATTTGAATACTCTGTCCTTATATAGACCAGAAAAATGAAAAATAAACCATTTTTTTAAAAGTTAAACCTGACTACTTTTTACTTGTAATTTAACTTTCATTACTTAAATACATTAATTTTCAGTGCACTTTTGATACTTCAGTACAATAAATACCAGCTACTTTAAGACTTTTACTCTAGTAATCTTCTAATGGGGGACTTTCACTTTTACCAAAGTCATTTTCCAGTAAGGTATCTTTACTTTTACTCAAGTATAGCCTTCAGGTACTTTATACAAGAACGATCTTTGTATGTTTTTAACACTAAGTAAAGCATATGATTAAAAAGTTGAACCAAGTTTTCTATAAAAATCTAATCTTATGAAGTGGTGATAACATGTATTTACAGAAGCCTCATTTATAAAACGATTCATCTGAAAATAAACTAACCCCAGCCCTGAACAAACGACCAGAGTAAACACCTGTTCTCCTGTCAAAGTTCTTGTTGTTGATGATGACGCACTGGCCCATGCTGGGGAAACTGAGGCTGTATCTGAAGCTGAGGGAGCCGGGCTTGGCGTCCACGTCCATGGGGGCAGAAGCAGCCAAAGACACGTCAGACCTGTGGAGCGACAAACACGGCTCGGTCTTTAAACTTTAAATATAAGACAAAGCAATGACATCCGATACGGACGATAAAGAGAGGCATGACGAAGACGGAAATAATGTAAGTTAGGGTGGAAACATTTAAATGTCTGTTACAGGCCCGCGTGGTTGCTCCATAAACTGCATGAATAACGTTAGTTACAAAGCATTAAACGGAATAGCAAACAGAGCTAACTGCTAGCAGGTTAAACAGCCCGCTGGTAACAGGGTAACGTTAGACAGTGGAAAAAATAAGTCAACAAAGACAGACAGCACTCAGCACTGTGTGGACAACAATGAGCTGTTGTAAATCGACAAACTATCAAGCTAAACTACAGGAGTCTCGACTCACTCTTGTCCGTCGCCCCTCCTTGCATCCGTGGAGTCCTCTCCAGGTGCTGGTCCGTTAGCAGACATATTTCCTCAGTAGGAAATAACCACCACTCACACAATAAGCAGAGCCGACCGAGAAGACGCTTAATGCTGAAACGTAAAGGCGGGACTGTTGCTGAATGCGCCTGATGCGCCTGGCTAGTAAACAAAAGAGGGTGACGTCATATAGAAGCGCTTGTTTTTCACCCCTACGCCTGCCGCGTGAGGGGCGGGTCACTACACAACCTCCTCTATGAGGGCAGTAGTTTACATGTCAGAAATGGTGACCGGACACAGTAGAGAGAATTATTTTTACTTTTGTATTGTATTTTTATTATATTTTGTATTTTTTATTGTATTTTGTATTCAATTAACAAAAATAACATTTTCTTGTCTTTCCACCCCGCCCCTCTCCCTGCACAACAGATCCATGGTTAAGCCTCGAAATCTGAGCTGAGCGAAAGGAGGGCGTGGCTCCAACATGATACATGGCGCAGCCCAGCTAAAAGCCTTCTCCACACTGGTGGGACTCACCTGCTTCTAAAATTTCAAAACTTATGTTCGATAGCCAAAAAGTTGCCAAACTTAAATGTTATAATAAAAAACACACAATTCAGACATGCACCAAATGACACTGTGCTGTATGGAAGCTGAGAGAGGCCATGGTCGCTACTATCTTTTTTCATTCTGACATCTGGAGATCACGGAATAACGTTATACCATGTCAACAAAATGATTTTTGTCGTGATCTCGAGATAACAGGATGAATAAAGATAGTTGTGAACATGGCCACTGAAATTTTTATGCTTTTTTAAAAAAAAAAAACAAAAACAAATAATACTTGGTGTTTTATCCCTATACCTGATCTCATCCTGCAGTCACATACTGCAATTAGCCTACATGTTTCTAGCTGACTTTTAGCATACAGTATTGATGCATTCATCATTTTCCTTAACTTTGTTTTAGAAGTTATTGTTTCTCACAAAACTAAACCTGCACTTATCTAGTGCCCTTGACAGGTCTAGTTAGTCAGGCTATCTCACAGGTAAGAGCTGTGTTTCCATGGTCACCAAAAATGGACTGTAACTAAATACATTTACTCCAGTACAATTGTACTTTTACTTTTGTATTGCAGTTTGATGCTACTTTACTAAAATTCTGACTTAATTATTGTAGGCCTACTTTTTCCTTGAGATATATATACATATATATACACACACACACACATGCCAAACAAAGACTAACAGCTCTGGCCACCCGGTTGAGGAGATACACCAAAGAGGCAGAGGCAGAGAATAAACAAGATGTTCTCTACAGACCCAGCCAAGGTGAACTCTCAGTGGCAGGGAAATAACAACCGGTCAGACCCACCAAGAGCTGAGACGGAAAAATACTGGAAGAACATATGGCAAATGGAGGCATCACACAACACCGATGCCCAATGGCTAGCAGATCTACATCATAAAATCTGGACTGAAATAAACACATAAATGTGTACTTTATAATGTGTAATGTGTTTTCTGTCTATTAATCTGAAGGAAAACGTTACAGAAGCAAAACAACCCTAAATCTCAATCAATTGTATAGGCCTAGTAACAAGGAATAACTTAGATGACTCTTTGGGTTTGCATTTAAACTCACTAAAAATAACATTTGGTGGTTGTTTTGGTTTTTATGCGACACATGGTTAAGTATCACGACAGTGTTGGGTAAATGCTGTCTCTGCAATAGCATCCGTAGATTAGCATAAACACATATCACTAACTAGTAAAGGCATTTTATAAAGCTCTGCTGAGGAAAATGAAAAACACCAGAGGTAAGCACTTTCATCTCCATTCAGTCTTTAATATTCTCAACCTCTAACACAATCTTACTAAAAGTAAACTGCACTGAAGGACAGAAAAGGTGGAAAGTATGCTTAGGACAGTGAGTCAATAGATACGTATATTTAAACTAACAGACAAAACACATCAGGCATGATAAAAATGGATATAATTAACACAAGAGCAAAAACACCTTCTGCCAACTTATATGAATTGTGAGACGCTGTGGCACAGGGACAGTCTCCACAATGAAGGGCAAAAATCAAAGCTAGAATCATTAAAATGAGTGAAAAGGTACAAACATGAGAGAAAAAGTTTTAAAAAAAACACCCAAAAAACAGTTGGAATTATGGGCCTACACAAATGAGAGCAGTGGATAAAAACCAAGATTATACATATGTTGAAAAAAACAGGACAGACAGAAACTTGTATGATCACATTCTATGATTTCAAAGATGTAGTG
>JAQFJB010000019.1:5242493-5259852 GCA_029874875.1 Naso minor
AATGAGATTTGTAAAGGGAACATAGAAGGAGTTTGCTGATAATAGCGTGCTAACATTATTATCACTAAAACTCAACGATTTGGATAATTGGTCCATTTCTTAATAGCTGCTTCATCTCTCATTGCTGCAGATCGCTAAAAAATGTAGGGTAAGGTGTGTGACCATATGTTGGCTTTTGAAGGGGGGCATATCACAAATAGTACGAGGAGCAATGTGTTAGTCACACATTGTTAGTCATATAGTTAGAGTTAACAGTTGTTTATGTTTAGTAGATTAAATGGCATACTCTATGGGGACTTAATGTTAACCTTCGTGGGTGACACTTTTCTTTTCTTTCGGCCATGAGGGACAATTTAACCATTGTGACATATACTCTTAACAGTAGGCCTGTGTCAATACAGTGTTGTCTTTGTTGTTTTATGCACTGTAATGATGCAGTTGGCATGCCTGCATAACGAGACATTTCTGTTTGGTCCAGAATATATGAAAAACAAAAACAAAAACAAAAAAAAACAGATGAATTTTAGTCAAATTTGCACAGACATTTGTAACCCAGAGGATCAATTGTACAAACTTCAGTATTCCCCTCATTGACAGAATTTATTTTGATTTTGATTTTATTATTTTTGTACTTTGTTTTTAGCCTTGCAGAGCCTCTAGCATGGCTGGAGGTAGTCTGGTTGAGATATTTTTGTTTTAGCGGTTGTTAATCATTCACAATGCAGCAACAAGCCTTCACACAGCCGTACTACTTCAAAACACTTCAAGTAACAGAGCAAATTTGTGCACCAGTTGGTTGACCTCCTCCTCAATTATTTTGGCTCCCACTGCCGCTGCTGCTGAATGCACAGTTCATCACCCGAGATACTTGAATTCCTTCAGCATTTCCTACTTGGAGAGAATAGTCCACCAGTTTCTTGCTGAGAACCATGACCTCAGATTTAGAGGTGCTGATCCTTATCCCAGTTGCTTCACGCTGGGCTGCTAGCCGATCCAGTAAGCCCTGAAGGTCACAGACTGATGATGCCATCAGGACCACATCATTTGCAAAAAGCAGTGATGCATCCGAGTGTCCAAGACATGTGGCCTCAGATCAGATGATATGATAAAAAAATAGATCATCAACCTTTGGCCTAGGGTGCTCTGGAACCAGCTACAGTTAAGAGCATCCTTATGCTTGAACACGGTCTTTGTTATGGACAATTTATGACTGGCAAAGAGGTACAACAACAAAACACCACTTGTGTTCAGGACAGGGAGGCCATTCCTCCAAATCATGCCCCGTCCTGCCACCCGGGTTTAGCCGGTGGACACCCTCTGCCCTCAATGCCACCTTTCTGGCAGCGCACCTCACCCCAGCGGTTCTTCCCATAAGTGGTGGGCCTGCAGGATGGAGAAGTGGCCACATAGCTTCTTCGGGCTGTGCCCAGCTAGGCTCTGTGATAGACCCAGCCACCAGGCACTCACTGATGGGCCCTTCCTCTGGGCATGGTTCCAGACGAGG
This sequence comes from Naso minor, assembly GCA_029874875.1. Classification (NCBI taxonomy): domain Eukaryota; kingdom Metazoa; phylum Chordata; class Actinopteri; order Acanthuriformes; family Acanthuridae; genus Naso; species Naso minor. Next base: position 5,243,998 of record JAQFJB010000019.1, read on the forward strand.
GCCCAGGCTTCTTCCGGGCAAGGCCATTGTACTTCCTCCTCTATCGTCCTCAAGGCCAAAATAACAAAAACTCATTGGGAGTTAAAACAATCAAACAAAAAGATAATTTTATGCTCCCTAACTAACCACAAAACAAATGAAAAAGGGATAAACAAGATAAATAGCAGATAACCCCCACGATGCTTTCTTAATTTGTCTAAGACCAGCTGACGAGGACACTTCTAACAACTAGTCAGCAAAATAAAAAGGAAAAAAAAAGTAGGAGATAAAAGGTTATCAGGTAGAAACAAAAATCAGAGTTTCAACACTCAGATGGGTGGGACAGACCTGAAACAGTGAGGGAGACAGCATTCTTCCAAAAAGATGCCAGAGGAATGTCAGTAGGCAGTGACGAGCTTAGTGGGCATTTCCTGCTAGGGAATCGGAAAACAACTAAATAGAACATTAGGGTCTTGAAATATCATCACAGTCCTGTCTTTCACTTCATCAGGAAATCCTGTCCTCCTCTATCTTCATGAGCCTTCACATGATACAGGGATTTCCCTAGATGAGGTCTAATTGCCCAAGATTCTCTCTTTAAAAAGATGCAGTGATACACTTTCGGATGATCCCTCTTTATTTTAATGCTCTTTATTCCGCTGTTAATTTTAGAGTTGGTGATGCAGCTGTAACCTCATTGTTATTCAAATCATTTTAAATTTGCTTCATTAAGCCAAGAAAAATCAGATGGGAGTTTAATGGTAAAGAAATGCAGTAGTCATTTATCTAATAGTGGCTTTAAATGTGCACCATTGCTCAGTGAGTAATTAAATAAGCAAGATAATAGAGTAAGGCTGATAGCTATGAACATAATTGTTCTGTATGTCTGTGACATCAATTTCGGCTACAAAAAACATTTTAAATGTGCCAGTTGAGGTAGGCAACATTTCGAAATCAAGCTAGCTGTATCATGACACTCCTTGGGAGGCAACTCTGCTGCATCTTCCCTTCCCTGTTTTTGCTCTGGCTCACTTTTTATTTCAGTTGTTGACACTCTCTCTTTTAGAGCAGTTTGCACCCAAGATTCACAATGAGACGTTGCTGAGAAAGTTGCAGTGGAGTAAACTGATCCATTTTAGCTCGACTCAAACTGGCTGATGATGGAGCCTGCAGACTATTGTTGGTAGAGGCCAGTTTTAGAGCATACAGCACATCACTTGTGTGAACAGCGTGTCAGCCCGTAGTGACATCACCTGTTGCTAAGAAATGTAGAGCAGCTAATAGGAATGCATGCTCTCTGAAATTATTGGCCAAAAATACCCTGTGAGAGTCTGAATACAGAGCCAAGACAGAGCCGCGCAGAGGTGCAGAATTGTAGTGTTCTGTCAGATCACAGGAATTACAATATGCTGAAAGGTGATTATGGAATTTTTGCATGATGACGCCAAATATAAACTGCCAGCCTGAGCTTTTGTTAATTATTTCTGAAAGTGGAACACAGCAAAATAATTCTTTATACTTTTTGAAGCTGTATTGGAAACCTTTTTTACTCGTTCACATCTAAACATCCTACTTCTTATTTTAGTTTGTTTGTTGTTTAGGAAGGTCATTCACAGTAAATATAGTGCAGCACAGGTTAATTGATTCGTTTGATTTGCAAAAAAAACACACTTTTAACAGTTTATTACAAATTATATTCATGCAGAACCTCACTTCAGAGTGCAGAGTCGGTAAAGCTACCCTTTTCCAGCAGTGATTTCCTCATGACTTCACCCTCAGTTGTGGATTTGTGACTGAACTTTACGCACACTTTTGTTGCTGGTAACTTTTTTGATGCACCACTTTATTTATGGAGCTTCTATAATGGAGGTGGGTTTTTTTTAATTTTACATGTAAGTCTTAGTGCCATTATTCTACTTAACCACTTCATGTTATTCTATGATTGATCAACAGCTCCGCATGCAAAACAATCTCTTATGATTTCAGTCAAACTACAAACTTATTGTTTAATGTGAATACAGTATGTTAATAATGCAACAGTCTCTTTATTCTGAAATTCTTCCTGTAAAAATAAGCAATCTCAATATCAAGCATAAAGTATCTACACTTAATAAAGACCACATAAGGCACTCATCTGGTGCATGCACACTGCAAGACTTTTGCAGTGTTTCCATTGAAAAAAAAATAGCACATAGGTGTGTACCTAAAAGATAAAGGTTGACCTCACAGGGCTGAAGGCTGACGTGAAGGAGCTCTGTCAAAGAGCCAACCATGTGGAGAAGAAAGCCGCGAGTATTTCTAGGTCACAGAGACCGTGTGAGTGTGCTCCAAGATCCTTCAGCTGGACTGAATGATTTATTACTCAGTCAAGAGTCAAGAACAGAGAGAAAGGAAAGTAGCAAGGAAATAAAATATGTAAGAAAAATGAAAAAAGCAGGATAAAGATAAAAGACATGAATCCATATACAGTGACAGATTAACATTACAATGTGCTTCGCAGGAGAGGGATAAAAAATTAAGAAAATTCAAAGCCAAATGTTTGTTTGTGTGTGTGTGTGAGAGAGAGAGAGATGTTACAAATCAAGGTAAAAAGTGGCCAGTGGGAAACTAAGGAAATTTGAACAAAAAAAAAAATTAAGAAATAAAACACACAAAACCAGGAGGGCAAAACAATTAAACAGAATTTTAAGGAGCATACAATAAAAATAGTGATCACTAAGTGCTCTGAAATTAATGTCTCTAAAATAATTGATGTTAGAAGTTTTTTGACAGGTATATAATTAGGTTGAAAGAACTAGCGGCTGATTTTAATGTGCCTCCCACTGAATGTCACATCTGCAGGAGGTGAAAAGTGTGTTATTTTATCTTTATGTGTAAACTGCAAAAACAGCATTGAACAGAATGATAAAATATATGAAGCTGGAACGGAAGAGAGTTGGATTCCTACGAGTAGAGATAATTTCCTCTGTGTTGGTGGTTTTGTAAAAATGCCTAGAAATATGTGCATTCCATTCACCCTACAAGCTAAACAAATGAACGAGCTATGGCCACTACATTCTTCAATGATTCAATATGATACATTTTATAAGAACACATATCATACATGTTCCTGCAAACACACATTCACACAATGTACATTGATATTCAAACACATAATATTCTCCCATGCATATCCATATCCATCCATATTCCATATTTCAATCTTTGAAATAAAAAAAATATATTTTATGACTGTATTTTAAGCATGCATCTATGACTCATCAACACAAAATGAACATACAACACATTATGAGCACACCGAAAAATGCATTACAGGCAGTTATGGTTAGGGTTACGGTTAAAGTTAACCCTAACCCTGCTTATAACGAGGATTCACAGCACATTGTAATACATTATAAATATGTTTATAATGCATCATCGATGCATGCTTTAAGTAAAGTGTTACTAATAGTTCATTTGCTCACCTTTGGGTTCACAGCAGCCTGTACGATAATTTGGATAAATTAGCTCTCCACTTGATTGTTTTTAAAAAAGATGAACTAAAAATACCACTAAAGGCAAAATTCCTACAAACATGTTGAAACACTTATGATTGTGGTAATATTAGTAACTAAACTGTCTGCCAAGACAACACAGATTGTTACACTGGACTTACAGTCTGCTGAGAGACGCATCAATTTGCTGCACATTTTAACGCTAGTGTGAAGTTTGTTTGCTTTGAGACAGTGGCAGCATAAAGGGACAGTGCTTTTTTCCTGTTTACAGCTGGCACTGTCCGTGAAAAGTAGGCAAATTGAACAGTTGAGGCGGATTAAACAAAGTTTAGATTACAGTAAAACAATGAATGAGCATATATATATATTATATTCTCACACATGACGCACACTGCTCCCTCGCTGCACAATGCTGAAGGAGAACGTGCCACGCGCCACAGCCAGAACCGGTATAGACAGTCGCTTCAGTTATGTGTAAACGCTCTCATCATGCGAGCGCAATAGTGACGGTGACATGTCCGGTCTAGACAAGGGGTTAGAGCACATGCACACGCGTGCAGTAGGCTGCTCTCTGCAGCTCACTTTACCACCACCAGTGTTGCTTGTAAGAGGGAATTTTTGTATGTGACTCAGCCTCTAAGTCCAGAAGTCCAAATACACAGTGTTGGCAACTGGAAATCTCAGTGTTTGTCACAGAATTGTTGCTAGGTAACCAGAGGCCAAACTTCATCTTACTATTTTCATTTTACAAGTAACTGCAAAATGACACAAGTTAATATCTAATTAATTTGAAGTTATTTTGTCCTCTAATTATTTGTTCAATAAATATATCTTGGAAAATGCTGGGAGGCTGTATCAGAGCCATGTGACTCTAACCACATTATTAAACTAGGAGCAGACTTTCAGAACAATCAATTACTAATTAATCAATGTTAATTAGAACATACCTCTAAATTAAGTGGACCAGAGCTAATCAGGCTTTGAAGTGTATAAATCACAGTGGCTTTATAATCACACAGACAGGATACAGCTCTGTCCTACAAAAGCTAAGGAATAACCTACTAATCCATGTTTAGCTCTGATGATGAGATGAACTGCATAGCAAATAGTACATTTTTTTGTTGATTTAGAAGGTTTGCGAGCAGGCGTGTGGTCTGTTTCTCGAGTTTCACGGAGCTTCTCATCCTGTAGGCTGATTCAACAGGTTTTACAGCTAAAAATATGCATCAGGGTCACCTTAATAATTGTGATTTTAGCCATAATATTCAATTAATCGCAACTGCATGCAGCAAGCAGCCACACTTAGACGCCAATAAAATAGGGAAAAACCCCACTGTGCACTTAAAGAGGTACAAGGTCAAAAATTCTTGTTTATACGGGCAATGTGCTGTTGTTCCTCTTTTGTGCTTCAATAAACATTACAAATGCAAACATATGGATTACAGTTATTCAAAAAGACACATTAGATCTTGCAGATTTTGCATCGAGAACTCTGTCTTGCTGTTGTTACAGACTCTGCTTAACGTGAACTTAATGATGAACTTAACTTTCAACATTAGTTGGTACCATTGCATTTTCACTGTTTTTTCAGGTACATTTGCTTCAAAAGCAGTATGAACTTTGACGAAAACATAATGTGACAATTGAAAACAGAACAGAGACATTTGTTATTCCACAGGTGGTTAGAGTGTAGGCGTTAAACAGGCATAAGCATGAGGCAGGTCAGTTGGTCACCCTCACTGTTGTCCTGTGAAAGTGTTCGAAATGTTTTAAAACAGAAATTAATCTTGTCTCTCATTTCATCTCTTGCTTGATGCTTGTGTAATGCCAAGTAGCTAAGATTTGTCTACCTGCCTTTATGCATCATTGTTTGCACATATTATGTGTATACTAAAACCATTAAGGTAAAGGTACTCTGTTAGTCACATATACAGTGTACAGTGAAATGTGTTCTCTGCATTTAACCCATCCCTAAGGAGCAGTGGGCAGCCACAGTGCAGTGCGCAAGGACCAACTCTAGATTCTAAACAGGTAACTCAGTCGAGGCTACTGACTGGAAATACACCTAACAAGCATGTTTTGAAGGTGGGGGAAATCGAAGCACCCAGAGAAAACCCTAGCGTACACAGAGAGAACATGTACACTCCACATAGTAAGACCCTGCACCAGTCAGGAATCGAAACCAGGACCTTCTTGCTATGAGGCCACAGTGCTAACCTCTAAGCCACTGTGCCGCCAGTGGCAAATTGATGGTAAATTAATCCATTTCAGTCTGACCCAAATACACAGCGTTCTATGTAAGTCTGAGCTCCTGTGGGCTCATCATCAGGGCATTCCTATTATGTTCTTTTTTTCATTGTAAAAATAAGAAATAGAATTTGTTTAAAACTCTGTATTGTGCACTAAGCTGTAGACTTCTATGTGCACCAATTAGAAAGCTCCAGAAATTGTCTGTTTTTCCACTCTGAATTTGGGTTCATCTGGCAAAATCCAGCTAAATAATTGTCTCCAAACAGTGGCCAGGCTTTTCAAGTCATGCTGTTTTTGTACCACGGTTAGTCAGAGCCCTTTAAAAGCTGCCTTCACAATGGCCGCGAAACCATATAGCCCCACTGATATCAGATTAGTGTAAGACAGTTTGTGAAATAATGTCTGTCATTTCAGTAATTACTGAGCCCAGAATGAAATGCTGGGGGGAAAAAAAGAGTAGATGTTTCTACAGTAACTTAAAAAACTTGTGTTGTCCTAAGCCCTTTGATATTTCAAATCCAGGTACATATTTTGTGATATGTGCCTGTAAAAAGCTTCAGTTACTGCATTTTGGCAATATTACTGTTGGCCAGTCCGAGGAGCATCTATCCTGGCAGAGCTGTTTGGATCATAGAATATAAATCCAGGATAGGTATCCAGGACCAGATTGCCATTTTTTCCCTTTGTACTTGGACTACAGTGTGCATGCACAGCTGTGATGCACAACCAACTGCAAATATATATCTCCAACCATTTCTTTGCACCATTCTGCCTCAAATGCATATGCATGAAGGAGCGAGTTGCACTTCAATGACTTGATGCAAGGTGTGCATCAAAAGACAGCCAAACTAGCTTCCCGGTTGGTGCCCCGTTTTATAAATAACACAGATCTCTTGGTGTAGGATACATCTGAAAGGAGGCAAGGCAGGTTTAGTGAATCCTCTACCTAGAATTTTTTCTTTTTTTTCTCTCTCTACCTGCTTTCCTTCTCCCTCATTAGGGACTTCTGTTGCTCCCCTCCCAGCACATCTTCCACCTGATTCCCTTTCTTTCTTTTTTCAATTTTTCTTCATCACCTGCATTCTCCCCACATAAGAAATCTCCTCCAGCTTTAGTTCCTGTCAGACCACCTTGATTCCTCTGTTTTTCTCGCTGAGATGCAGAGGCCACTGCTGCGAAATGAAGGCAGTGAGGGCTATGGGGGGCTGTAATCCATCACATCACCTATATAGCCTCTCTTCGTACAGTTGGGGAATCTTGAACTTCACACTCTGGCATTTACAAACTGATTGTACGGAGACAAAATGTTAGGCTCAATAACATGACGAGCTTTAGTCTGAGCAGGTCTTGCTAATAAATTTAATTTATTTTAGGTCAGAACCAGTCAGTTTTACTATAATTTTTTTTCCTCATCTGTGGTTAATGTTTGTGTAAACAAATTTATAATTTGGTTGAAAACAAATATTCTTTCCATATTTAACTTGTGCACTGATTACTAATCCTGAACATTTGTACCTGGATGCTCTTACTTGCAGTGACAGGTGTGCCCATGATGTTATTTGGAATCAGCTGAACTTATTAGTAATTAACCTTGTGCTCCTTTGATCACAGCTGTCATTTTAAACAACATAAAAGCTGTATATGTGTTACAGTAAGGTGCTGATACAAGACCTCTAACATCACTGATATTTTAAGATTCTGTGCATGAGAACTGTATGAGAGCAAGAACAAAACCTACAAAAAAACAAAAAACATTAGCAATAACATTCTTTCTCTTAAAATATGGTATAGTAGCTCTTTCCAGAGCTTTCACTCTTACAGCATGGCCTTCTTTAAGCCTACAAGGGTGAGGAATCCTTTTGGCCTATCACAGTGGAATTGTTATATGGGATAAAATGGATGTAAAAGAAACAAAGAGTTTAAATCATTTAAAGGGAAAAAAAAGTATATTTGCCAACAAAAGTAAATAAAAGTTAAGCCTGTGTTTATTAAATGAGGGCAAAAAGGTCTCCATTAACTGGTGTATTTACTCTGTGTTTTAAAGTTTAAAACAGCCACTGGTGCTATAACTTTAGAGCAGCAGGAGACTGCTTTCTTGCAGCCAACACTTTGCAGCAAACACCACTCTCCTTTCCCAACTTCAATCTGTATTGCCAGAGGAGAAAAAATAGGCACAGAATACAAAGTAGAGGAAATAAGGTAACAAAAACTGGAAAACACTGATAAGAAACATCTGGGGGATTAAATGAGACTCTCTCTGGCTGCTAAATGAGCACCCTCACCCCCATTAGTGGGGTTCACCGAATGATTCCAGAGTCTGCTGGGACGTGCCCCTCCTGGGAGGATATCACAGTCAGGTTGTTAAACAGACAGACACACAAACTCTGACATGTTCCCTCCAGTTCTCCCAAAAGATTCGGACAAAACCATATATTTTACATTTTATAACATGACTATTGTTTTTAAGGAAATAAAAACAATTATTAAAAGAGTTCAAACCTCTAGTAAACCAGCTGATTAAACATGCAGCCCTCTCATGTGAACACTGGCACAGTTGGACTAAAAAATCCTGGATTTAGCATAGCCATGTGATTATCAGCTTTCTACAGGAATGTCAATGTTAGAATTAGTGGTGCTGAATAATTGGGTATGCCTATGTTAAAGGAATAGTTTGAAATGCTGCACAAAAACTAAAAATAGCAGAAAACCTGCTACACAAATATAACAAAGCCCATTTGCTAGCAATACTGAATCTCACAAATTAATATATAATATCTCACAAAAACCCTAAAAACAACATTTACACTTTTTTGGAATGGAGTTCTATTTGTCTCCAAATTCAAGTCAAGGTTTGGCATTGTGACATTAGAACAACAAATACCTAGTTGTGATTTAAAAACAAATGGGCTTGCTGGTAATGCAGGACTATTAGCACATATTTCAGCACTATGGACAGGGAGCTTAAGTTTAACTATTGTTGGTCAATGTTTTAACTTAACAGAAAATATAGAATTGCACTGGATTAAATGTTCATTACTAGTAGAACTAATGGATGTCAAAAATCTGCAGCTTTATTTGCTTGAAAGTCATACTAATTTACCTCAGCCATTAATGCATAGCTCAAAATATTAATTTGATCGTAAATAAGTCTTTTTTTTTCTTAGATATAGAGCTCCTTTGAATTTACAAACACTGCACCCTATTAACCAATGTCCAAGCCAGCTCAAGCTTCTGTAAAATGATCGTGTTAAAAAGTGAAAGAGCAGCAGTTTGTGAGACCAACTTTTTATAAAGCCTGAAAAAGTTTTATATGAAGAATATGAGTGCAACCAAAGTAATTTAAACCAAAGCTGACCTGGCCATTTTTCTTCAGGACATGTTTTATGTGACTTATTTTTTGATCTATGGCTAGTGGAAAAAATAATAGTAATGCCCTTCTTTTTAGGAGATGTAAAACTTTAAATTCTGTGTGTTTTGTATAATAATACGGGTCACATGTTTTATGTTGTAGTATTTATGATTAAAAGAGCCTTGTGGTGGTAGATGTGATCATTCCACCCTGCTTAACCACATAACAGTCAATGCTCATCACCATCCCCATTATCAGTCCAATTAGCTGCCTCTGTGGCACACTAGTCTCTGCTCTGGACCCTGACATAATCAGCCAACAATGAGCAACATCAAGACTATAATTAATTCAGAGAGGAGATCTTGTTGGGTTTATGTCCCCAACTAATTGTTGTAGTCATTCTCTTGATTGACAAATGTTGATCCTAATTATTTTATTTTCATTTTATTTAGAGTTAGGTGAGAAGATACCACTACCATATAAATTAGTAAACATGTATGTAGTCACAGCCATTAGCTGCTAGCGTAACTACCACAAAACTAGATGACAGATGATAACAACTAGTCTCTGTTCAACTGTCACAAAATCTGCTTGCCAGCAACTCTAAAGATTACAAGTAAACGTGTAATAGGAAAATACAATGTATTCTTGCATTATGTTTATCTAACTGTATGTAACTGAAAATATACAGTAATGTGTTATGTGAAATGCGTGTAGGACTCTGTACTCAGCAGTTTTATACTGCATACTGTAGGTTTGTACCTACCCTCAGATGACCTGAAACTTGTAACAACCTAAGAACATTCAGTTTAACCTTGAAATGTCGCCAGCGTAGTTATGTTGCTACTCCAGGTCGACTTTGTGTCACTCCCTCAGCACCAGCTCCCTGCCTACGTGAAGCTGTGCATAAAGACTGTAACTGCAACTTTGTAAGCTGCATCAGTTCGTCATACTCTCATACTCTGTCTGATTTCTCTTTGAGCTGCAAAGGTTCAGTAACACACCCAAAGACACGTCGTCATTGAATCTTTATTTACTGATTTCCATCACACATAACAACGTGTCTCATTTAACTGATATAAAATCTGGAGTACTGAATCAGCAAATACCATTTTTAACGGCATTAACTTTTTGGGATGTCCATTTGACAACTGCCTCCATCCCAACACTGGGGTCATGTACCAGGATATGAACAAAAAGTCAACAGTTGTTTAGTTAGGACTAAACTATGGAAGACTAGAGCGGCCATGGTGACTACTATCTTTTTTCCATTCTGTCATCTCGAGATCATGAAAAAAATGATGTTGTTATCACAGGATAAGGGCTCATTTTCCCGTAATAACGGGATAAATTAACACGTTATCAACAAAGCCCCTTGTTTTCTTTTTTCTATTAATTTTCATCATAGATCTGGAGTGCCACCAGCGCCAGCATGTAGATGGCTCTTGACACCTGTGAGTGGGCTTGCTGAAAATGTCAAATAACAGAGTATCTATTGATCAATGCATCAAACTGTACTTTAATCAAGGTCTAACACAGGCAGAAACTGCACTGTGTCTTTGTGTTAGAGATAACATTCAGATCAGCACTTGTCATTTAAGGAGAAGTCCAGCCCGGCTGAAGCTTTACAGATGATCGCACTTCAGTGATGCTGCTGGCAGTGATCTTGACAGGCCAAGTATGTGTGATCATGAACCAGACACTCGCTTTCAATCACAGGAAAACAATCCTTGTTATCCTGCGATAACGCATTAATTTATTACGTTATCATGGAAAAATGAACCGTTATCCCGTGATAATGAAATGATTTTTTTGTGATCTCTAGATAACAGAATGAAAAAAGATAGTAGCAACCACGGCCACTCTCGGCTTCTGTCCTTAACTATGTTTTATTAATACCCTTCTTTTTTTAACTTCTGACCTTTATCTTGACTCCTCCTCTCTGCTCTCTTTGGGAGACCCCAAATCCATCTGTTGACTAACTGCTGTTTTTGTTGTTTGTTGTTGCTTTCATGGTCTTGTTTCTTCAGGCATGAAGAAAACACTGACATAAAAGAGTCATCGTTGCTGATTCTAGCCTTGATGGCAGTGATGCAGAATCATGTCACTGGAGACTCTTTGAAGCTCTTCATCCCTTTCGCTGCATTTTGACTCGATCTGTGTCTGCTATCTGTATGATTGTGACCATTGGTTGAGTGCAGCTGCTGTGCATCTGTGGCTGCAAATCTAACTTTCTCTATATGCTTTTTCATTTCACTTTCATTATCATCTGTGACACATTTCACTTTTCTCTTTGCTGCCTGCTCCACTTGGTTTCCCTGTTTGATTTGACAAGTTTAATTATTCCACTATTGATATTTCTAATTATTTTTAAAATTAATTAAGATCATATCTATTTTTTTTCTTATATTCTATGAGTGTGTATGTTGTGCTAAGCAAATTAACAAAGTGTGGAAGCTCACAATGTCCCTGTGCATTTACAACATGAAGATAAGCCTAGACAGACAGTTTCTTTCTCAGATGAAAAAATAGGAAAAGTGTGCTTATCTTAGGCAGTAAATTAAATAGTGGACAGTATTTTGTAACAACCTAAGACTGTTTTGACACCTCAAGTTTGGCATTACGGCCATTGTCATCATAGCTTTTTGGTGCTAGAATGTGACCATATTTTGATGAGAGGGTGGAGCTGAGGAGGATATACATTGACTTGTGATGCCAGACAATGAGCCACTGCTGTCACTCAAATCTGTGTCTTTAATTATGGGTAACATTAAGCCTTAACATTATTCAAACAAGAATATTAGATAAAATTTCTCTCTCTGTAGTTTTCACGAAATGGAAAGTTAGATATAAGCACCAAAATCATCTTTTGGACCAGGCAGTAAACATGTATTTCTGCCGTAAAGTTTTGCATTTTAGTATGAGACTCTGTAGAAACTGACTTCAAAGAACAGCCCCAAGTGGCCATTGGAGGAACTGCAATTTTTGGCACTCCGGTTGCCACTTGGTACTTTTATATCACCAACTGTTGGAGTGAGCTGAGAAGGAGAAAAATCACTTAGCTTGAATTAGCTCATTGTTCAAATTATCCTTGCATTCTCTGTGCTTAAAATCATCAGTCTCACATTGTCTTGATAATTCCACTCATTGCCTGCAACGTCTGACCTGTGACATTACAGCTCTCTTGGCTTAATCATAGGAGACATTAAGCACTTCTAGCTGCTTGAAAGGTTAATATTGCCATTAGAAAGCCATTATTCATAGGCAAGACCCTGAGCTCATGCCAGTCTGTGCAGAAATACACCAAACCGTCTCCCCTGCTCTGGAAAGACAATTAGCATGAGAAAGGTGGAGGACAGGATGTCACTAGTAGATATTCTTCACTGACGCACGTACAAACTGTGGGCTCCATTAAGCATGTCAGGGTGAGTCGATTAAGTGTGTGTTTGTGTTCTGTGTACTACAGAGAGACTGAAAGAGAGAGAGGCCTGCAGTTTGAGCTGATCATTAAGGATACTCTTTTCAACTTAACTTGTCTGCTAAATTTAGAAAAAAAATGAACACTGTGAGGTGGAAAGCAAGTCTTGGATTATGATAAAAGACTTTTTTAAGTCCCTTGGGAGCTGTGAAACAGCCTGTAAACAAATCCCTAATATATTATCACCTTTTAAAGTCTTAGTTCAATGTGCAAGCAAACAACTGCTCAGTTAAACAAACTGCAAACAGAGCAACATTAGCATTCATTGTCATGTTTCCATCCACTAACCAAATTTAAATCTAATACTCTCGTTAGCTCGGTTTTGATTTTCACCAACTCCTGAGGGAAATATTTGGCTCTTTAGCTACTAAATCTTCCACTGTGTTCATCAGCAACTCACTTCCTTTTTCTGTCTGCTGTTTGGTGCTGTACAGTCACTTAAAGGCAGGGTTGGTAATTCTGGGAAGCTAGCAAGATTTTAAACGTAACATCTCCTCAGGGCTCCGTCTAAACCTACCCCCTCCACTTGGGGCTCCTTCAAATGCTACGCCCCCCACACACCACGTCACAACTGCTCCGTAACATTGCTGACAGATGACCCCAGCCCATCGCTTTCAACTTCATTAAACTACATTACCACACTTCTCATTTACTGGTATGAAAACACTGAACATTGTCATAATGAATGTTAAAAAAAAGCAAACACAGAAAAAACAGCAACCATGGTATCACTTTTCAGACCCTTCAACTCCCTTAGTTGTAGCCTTTGCTAAAAAGCCAAACCAATGTTTACTGTGGTTTATGAAATCCCAGCCTATGAAAGGGAGAGGTCGCGAATCTAATATCGCAAACAGGTTACACTGGTTGCTGTCTCATCTCTGCTTTGTGTCGTGATCTGCCAGTCTGTGTGTCAGTTTGACCAAGAGAACACACACACACACACACACACACAACAGGGAGGCAAGCAGCACAGAGAAGTGTGCAGCTCAGCTGTATTTACATTAAATCCAACATTATGGCATCTTTCAGCAGGGTTGCGTGGGTGTTTATTTACCCTTTACAACAAAACCATTGTAAAACCTTTAGGAAAATATGTTTTCAATCTCCGATTCAGTGTTTTTTTTCCCCCCTCAGTGCTTCTCTCTCTTGTCATTCATTCTCTACCTCGCTTGACCATCTCTCGGGAAAGTGATGCAAAGTTGGAATTCTGTGTGTGTTTTTAAACAGTGGAGTGTGGTGTCAATACACTGAGTCTAACATACTGTATTTTGCTTAAAAAAATCACCACGATATGTCAAGATGTTTCCTATAGTTACGTATTTAGTACATGCACAGGGGCCATTAAAAAAAAATACTGACTCAGCACCAGTGTTTTCACCCAGCTGCCTTCTGGAAAGAGAAATAGAAAAATCTATATTCTTTTCTCTCTCTTTTATCCTCAGGCTCTGACAGCTCTTAACTTATCCTTCTCATTCAAATGTAACTTTTTTTTTCATGAACTCACTTAGAATTCTTAGGTTTTAGTAGAAGCAGAGATTGCAACCTACATTTACTTGTACAACCAGCTGTACTGAATAAACGAATCTTAAATCTTGAATGACATATCCTTTTATGATAAATTATTATATTAACCTGTAGCATATTTTTTTAATCAGTTCTTGTGTTACACCTACCACAACATGCTTGCTATTGTCAACTTCCCACCAGCTGAAATTATTCTATTTTTATCATATGTTAGTATGATACTAGAGGTTCTGTGACATCTGTGCATGTCACTGTGTAGTGTGTACTAGTCAGGAGAACTGTTTTTCCCCTCAATGCTTTCACACATGTTCATTTTTTGTTGCACTGACAACCTGTAAGTGGAAGATAACCCACTTTCTGAGAGATGTCTTGATTGATGTCTTATCCCTTGTAAATTTCCAAGGAGCGGATGTCCTTTGTTAACATTTATTTTAGCACACTGTTTAGCACACAGAGACAAGTTCCATCTGAATAGAAATTTCACAACTGCTGACTCTCGGCTTGTAGCCACGCTACATGCCTCTCTCATCTTCAGAGATGATGCTCCACCCTCGGGTAGCAGCTCTGCAGCACTTGATGCTACTCTCTTTCTGTGAAATTACCAGTGGTGGGTAGAGTACTAAAAATCTATACTCAAGCAAAAGTACAATTACTCCCGTAAAAATTTATTCAAGTAAAAGTATAAATTACCATTTGAGAACCTACTCAAGTAAAGGTAAGAAAAAGCACCTGGTTAATAAATTACTCAAAGTACAAGTTACTTTTCATTTTAATATTTATCAGCATGTGAGAGCCATTGCAAAATAGGAAGCAGGCCTAATGATGGTAGTTATCTTGCAATTATAGTTTAACCTCTAGTAGCCTGGATGCTGACTTATGTATTTATATCAGTATGAGGTGGGCTGGACTCATTTAACAGTTTGATCCATAGATAGATAAATATAGAATATAAGTATGTTAAAGCACAGCAGCCTCAGACATTGTCAAAGTAGCCAAAGCCATTACAGCAGTAAAAATGCAGCAGACATTGAGTAGAAGCAAAACTCAGATTTTCTGTTCTATAGTGTTGCTTCCTGGACCAAAACCTTAGTCAAACAACAGAAAGAAAACTTCTGTCATTCACATTCACATTTTTCATTTGGTGATGCCCGTTTGTTTACATTTGGATTATGGATTGTGCCCTGAGATAAATTCTCTCTTATAGCTACTGTTGATCCTGGCCACATCAGATGTTGCATGGAGGCTGTTTGTCTATTAAACAGGATATGTACACTGCACAGAAGGTTGTGAAGGTTGAGGCTGAAATACTGCTTTTAAAAAGAAGTGTCAATCAGAGCTAATTAGACAGTTTCTTCGGAACAAAAGGAGCACTTAACAACTGAAGTTGCTTGGTTAAACTGGAGAACAATAAGGAAACTAACTAGAGATTTAATTTTAGATTTTGCAAAAGATTTTGTCTGAAGCTGTTGGACAGAACTTTGAGTTTGTCTTGATTCTAGGGGGCCACTCTGGACATGGGTGGAACCACCACTGCCTGGATCCGGCTGCTAGTTATCGCTTTGTTTGAGGAGAGAGTGAGAGCAGGACACAACACTTTTTGTGACACATCTCACTCAACTGTACTTTTCAAATACCAGGATGCACAGTAATGAAGTATTATATGTAATTGTAGAGTTGTAACATTGATAACTTCTTCCGCTTCGTATGTTGTAATTGTATCATCTGACGTCCTGTGCTTCTGACCTGTTGCAGGCAGTCAGAAATAGCGAGTTGGAAATAGC
>JAQFJB010000019.1:5327773-5338361 GCA_029874875.1 Naso minor
CTAGACAACTTTTTTGGCTTAACTTTGTCATTATGATGTATAATCTGATTAAACAGTGTAATAGTGGTTGAAAAATGACTCCATTCACTGCTAAGCTGGTCCTCAATAAGCCCTGTTTTCACCTTGATATTTTCTTTGCCACCGGGACAAGGGTTTCACGAAAAAAATGAAAAAACCAGTGACCCTCTCCTCTCTGAAGTCTCTGTCCTAATTCGTCAATCTATGCTGCGCTACTTAGCGATAGGTGACGTTGGTACAAGCAGATTAGCTCACCGTGCTCTGACTCACCTCAACAGAGTATCTGCAAGTCGCACCATCAGTCGCTCTAGCTCAAGCTGAGACAGACCAGTTTACTCCGCTGCAACGTTCTCTGCAACCGTTTTGTCTCGGTTCAAACTGGACTAAAAAGAGAGAGCGACAATAAACAAAATAACATGCAAGCGACTGCAGTGGATTTGCCTCCCAATGAGTCTCATGCTACAGCTAACGCTAGCTTACTAGCTCATTTGCCGAAGTTATCTACTGCAACTTTAAGTTCCTCTGGTTATTCAACAAGGCCGTCCCCAGGATATATGATTTACTTACATGACACACGAAAGGTGTATCATGTGCAGTAACTGCATCCAGAAAGAGAACTTCATTTTTTTAAATTGTTTATTTTGAAATGTGACAAACAGCACAATAAAAAGAATAGATGAATCATGTTTGCATGATAAGGTATGCTTGATTAAAATGAACTAAACAAAGTGGAAAAATATATCTAATGAGCTTTAATATGCTTTCAGGCCATATTATAATCATACACCGCTGATTAGAGGCATTTGTTTAGAAAGTTCATATTCTAATGTAATTTAGCCTTTTGTCTGTGAAAGGCTGTTAACCTGCTGCAGGTCCTGGAGTTTCATTGCAAATCTTCATTAAGCCTTACTACACCTAGATGTTGTGTAAGTACTGAGAAGCTGAACCATAGAGCACTTAACAAGAACACTGTTCTAAGAGTTATTTGACTCTCGGTTGCAGTGAATGAGTATCGGATCATTAGATTTCAGTGGTCTCATTAGCTCAATCTGTATTTTGTTTTTACAGAAAAGTGGAGCAGTCGACCAGTCAATGTGCATCCACAGAGTTTTGCATGAGGAAGTAGCTCATTTGGCAGTATTTTTGAGGAAAAATTGGCAGTTTCTAAATTCTGAGAATACTAATGGGAAGTGGGTTACACTGCTGAAGTGGTTTGATAAGTTTCTATTTGATCTTCTACTTGCATCGGAAACTCTTCGCTGTAGGAATCAGTATCATCCAAACTGATCACGGTCTCAGTTGTCAAAGGAAGCAGGATACTTTTCAGAAACAGACTTTCAAGCCAACAGGGAGAGTGTTTATACTTAAATGATTAATTCTGACAGAGCTGTGTCTAAGCTTCATACTACCTACTGATTGTATGTATACTAAGTCACATGGTATCTTGTTTTTGCAGTCAGTAGTATCGAAAAACTACTTGTACTTTACATTTGTGTAGTTCTGAAAAAAAGAAGTGAATGAAATTGATTTTGGTGTGACACAAAATTTTACAAGGAGAAAGTAAAATGCTTTTTCAAAAAGGATCTCGCTTCTTCATCACCACCGCCAAGACAGAGACAATTCTCCCTCTTTTGTTCCTAAAAATAGAACAGACACTAGCCTGTTTGCCATCCCTTACACCAGATTATTATTATTATTATTATTATTATTATTATTACACTGCTGTTTTAGGAGTGTTTAATTTGGAACTGGCATGCTCATGTACTAATATAAACAATAAAAGATCAAGTTATCCAGTTTTAATATGTGAAATGTCAATTAACCACAGGCTCTGAAGTGGTGAGGAAGTACACACACCTGTGTGGGAGGATGGTGCCTTTTTAATATTAAAACGGTAACTGTTTCATGATGTTAACAGGACCTTTCACCTTCTGAGGCTGTTTGATCAAACTAACTTTCTCCTTACTATTACATCACTTATTTTATATTAATAATGGAAAAGATTAAAAAGGATAAGATAAAAGGCGTAACAGTCAAGAAGGTTTTAACATGTGATACTACTTTTGCGACCCTATGGTACTTGGGCAACTTGTTTCAAAGCCTTTCAACATCTTTAGTTTAAAGCGCCCTGAGGATCTGAGGCTGCATGCTGACTCAAAGAGAATTAAAAATATAGCTCCAGGCAATGTAATCATGTTTTAAAAGCGAGCACTATCATCTTAAAATCAATCTTGCACAGGTAACCAGTGAGGAGATGCCAGTGTTTCATCTCGTAGCATTTAACATCCAGGCTGTAGTGTTTGGCATCCTGGTTGATGCCAGGAAAAAAAGAAGACAGCAGTTATCTGATGATGATGAGAGGCAGACAGGGATGATTTTGGATAGATAATGAACTGCTTGAAACAGCTTCATTTATGCCACCTGCCTTACATGAGAAAATGTTGACCACCAGTTTCTCTTTTGCAAATTCTGCAGAAGACAAAAAACATGCTTTCGACAGCATCTCAGTGAAAGGACGTGTTTATCCTGTTCCTCTCACAAGATTACAGCCCTTTAAACAGCCGTCTCCATTTAGTCCAGCAAAGTTCTTGGCTGTATTTTAGTTCCCTACAAGTCAGCATTTCCCTGACCATCTTTCCTAGCAATTGGTTCTCTAAAAACCTCCATAACATTCTTATGTTCCGGCTCAGCAGGATAAGCCATAAAAGTGCAGTTCATTCGTCTCCTTCGCAGATGGAGTACGTAGATGGCTCCTGCCGTGCTTTAGTGCTGCGGGCTGGTGTGGTATACAGCCGTGCTACTAAGCCTCCTCCTCTGCACAATTAGCCAGCTCTCAGCTCTCCATGGAGGAAAGAAGCATATGCCAAATGGACCGTGTGTGTGTGTGTTTGATAAGTGACAAAAGCAAGATCTTCAGTCACTAAAATGCTCTCTCAATCCTAGATTGCAGGACTTTGTTTGAAACATGAATATTGTATGCAAAAATCACTTTAAAATGGTAAATTTCTTGCACAAAATAACCACTTAAAAGATGTATTCAAACAGCAGCAGCAGCAGCAGCTAAGTTGAGTTTTTTTACATATCTTTCAGTGGTAGAATTCTGACCTATATTCATCACATGGTATCGAACTGCAGTGAACTGTGGCGTTAAGTTGCAGGTAAGGCAACAATGACGCCTTCAACAAGAAAATCAGACGAAAATCAGTTTATGATCAAATTGTTCTTTATTAATGTATTTATGTTTTAGGTAAAATAGTAAAAATCCCACCAAGACCTCTGCAATGTTCAGACCTTCCAGTCTGCGTGCATGTGTGAGTGACTTTTTTCCCCTAATGCCACAGCAGTGATCTGAGACAGGACGTGCAGCTGAAGATCCCACATTTAAGACAAGAGAAATTAAAGAATATAAATGTGAAAATTAGAAGCTTCCAGTTATTATCAATATTTTCTGTGTGTCTTTATCTTTCCGGCCTTAAAAGACAACACTGTTATCTGGACAAGTTGACTTAGTGAGCCAAACACTGACCTTTAATAATGCCATTCAGTTTTCAGTGCCATAGACTGTGATTCCCCTGTGAATTATGCTTCCCTCCTTATTCCAACGTGTCACATTTAGAGATGGATGTTTAAAGCAGCATATTCATCCTCACTGAATAAATCCTTCAGATGTCAACAACTCAAGGACAGGAACTCCCCGAAGTTACGACTTTGTCCTTCTTCTGAAGCAATGTTTGTTGCTCTCCTGGGAACAGCTGCCAACATCTTCCCTTTGCCCAAAAGACTTGTGATTTGGACTCAAAAATCAGTCTGTACACTTTAAGACAAAATGTTGAATGAGTTTAGCTTTATGATGATTTGCGTGCACTAGCTGCCATTCAAAGCAACACTCACGGCATCTGAGAAACAATTCTTTCTTTCAAGATTTGTATGTAAGTAATTTTTGGTTGGGTTAATAAAAATAATAATACTTATTTTTGTGCATAAAAACTTAGTGTCTTGACATTTATTATTACGTTTAAATTTTACTTTCCCATGGTTAAAATTGACTAGTTTTCGAACCAGGATTGCAAAACATTACATTTTTAATTATAATTGGTTATGATCTGGTTGGTTTAAAAACAAAAAGCACTTGGTTAGAGTTACGAAGAAATGATTAAGATGTTTTGGCTTGGCAGACCAGGTTCTACTAGCAACACAGCTGCTAAATGTGTGCAATGCCTCCTTTAAAATCACCCAGTTTTGTTGCCAGAATATGGTTAGGAAATCTCTTGTCGGCTGATTCAAAGATACCTGGTTTTGGTCACCCCATGTCTTGAACTAAAATGTACCCATGAAACATTAACATGATACATGTGAAATGTACTTATTGTACTTATCTGTAATTTGAAAAAAAACAAACTGTAATATTCTTTGTATATAATATGAATATGTCGTCCATTGAAAACAATTCAGAGACGATCATTTTAGAATTGAACAGAGTATGTAATTAGTCTGAGATGCTATTTAGTATTAGTAGTAGTCAAGTAATTTAAGATTTTTCACCCAATTTAAATCAAGTTACATTTAGGGTTTTTTTGTTTTTTTCAATGAGTAAATAAATGGGTGCTTCTGATACATTTATGCACAAAAGCTGTTCATTCCTGATTCCTGTTCGTTTTCAGGCGTGACTGCCGGAAAGCTAAGGTATTAGCCTGCAGACAGAACACAATCCAGGTTGAACAAAAGAGGAGGAAGCCCAAATGAATCACTCCTAATACAGGATATAAGATGGTGCAGCAGGATATTAGGTGACTTTTTTTTTTCTTTACAGTGAAACCACTGCCCGTGAGGGTTTGAGTTGTCGGGATGATGAGGACGTTTGATGGGCTGCTGGTGAAATGTGTTTTCATTGCTAAAGGCAAAGTTCCCATTACCTTATGTTTAAATTGTCCTGCAGACAGTTTGCAGGAATGTTACAGTTCAGTTTTGTACTGCCTTATAGGAAAAGTATGAATGTAATTAAAACATTTCAGTATTCTTAGCACAAAGGAATAGAAATGTTTCATGTATTTACCATTACTCTTTCATTCAACTCTGTAATATCTGTTCACCTAGAAGCAACCACCTCATATGATTTTTTTAATTTTGCACGTCAATAACCCTTTAAAGTAACATGCGATTTCTACATATATTCTTATAGTTTTGATTAAAACAAAAGGAAATTAACAGTGTGTCTTAATTTGCTGCTCATTATCAGTATATTATATTGTTTAGATAAATCTATTCTTTTTCAAATTAAAAAAATCAGCTAATTATGTTTATTTATATTATTATTATTATATTATATTATTATATATTAATCATATTATTGTGTTCTTTACAGGTGCAACATGTAAATATTTTAGTTAAAAAGATTCAAAAATTAACCACAATTATTAAGAGAACTAGGAGTAATTTTGTTTTCTGGAGGCCGCTTATCAGGATTAAATAGTGTGTGCAATTTATTGTGTGGCTAAATTTGAATTTGCACTAAAACTTTAATGGATTTGTATTTTATTACATGTCTTGGCACAATGCTGAATTCATCCTCAAGTGGCTCCATATTTGACCCTAATACTCTTCTCAGATGAGGGCTCTGTGCTCAGGAATGGGTGGATGGCCGTAGCAGAAGCCAAATGACAATAGAGCCAAATTGTCACTGGTGCTTTGGAAAAAGAAAGGCTGCATTTTTGTTCATCTCACCTCCTCCTGCGCGAGGCTCTGGGTCTGGTCCACGGATGGATGCTGTGCTTTTCTCTCCACACTCAGCCATGACCAAGAGCTTCAAAAAGGGGTATAAGCAGGAGGTATACGCTTAAAACACACTGTTTCTCTGTGCAATATTAACCATGTGCACTGAAACAAATTAAACCATAAAAATGGATTTCAGCAGCCATTCACATGTTCAGTAATTGGACAAACATGAATGAGCTTCATCTCCTATTATGCAGCAAACACAATAGTTTTTGAAGGGGATGTGTTGAAGCTTGATGCATCAACGGGGACATGAGCATGAACGCAAGTTAATTTCCTTCATTTTATCTTCCATTAATTGTCCTTGCAGTTTAATAAACTCTGACACTATCACCTTATGCTGAAAATTCTGCTGAAGATTGTGTGATCTTTGCTCATCCAGAAACTGAAATGAACATCTCTTGTTACAAAACTGTCAAGGAATAGACTACTGGGGAGTGTGGATACCAACTGAAAAGAGCAGTGCAATTTTGGCATTCAAAAGCACACACACATTTTATGCAAATACGCTTCCAAACGGAGGTAATTTTAAGTCCATTCCAGTAGGGAGGGAGGTGCATTAGAAAAGGATACTGAAGAACTTTCCAGGCTATGAAATAATTAAAAAGGACTACCCTCATAATAACCTGTTCGAAGTAACCTACTTCAAGAGAAAATCTGTCCACAGTGTATAATCATTGATAAATATGAATTATTACTGATAAATGATGATAATTAATGTTGACTGTTTGTGAACAAGCAGCCAGTAGCAGCAGATGAACTGTTCCCTTACAGCAGCAGTGCAGCTGCAGCTGATAGGACTGTAAGGTGATGGCAACTGCTCATTTCAATTGAGAGGCAGAAAAGATAAACCTTGTGAAAAACCGTTAGGTTCAGCTGCTGTTTCCAATGTCAAGAATGAAATGAGAAATGATGAAAACATGTATTTTTTAAGCATGAAAGAAAATTCCTCCACGTGTGAAGGAAAATCTGTGTGTATAAATAGAGTGATGTAATATAATTCATTGAATTTTAAACAAACTCTTACAGTTCGACGCACCCTCATTGAATGCATAATAACCTTTGGATTCATTTGCTGGTTCTAATGTATTACAATCCGAAAAAACCTAGGGTACAGAGAACAGCTGTCCCCCTGGTGTCTGATCTCACTGCATGATCACTCCACTCCATCAAGGCCCTGCCTTCGTCCCACACAGGGTCCTGTTTAAATTCCGTTTCACCCTTTCACCCATCCAGACCCCTCAGATCATCTGGCACAGGTTCACTGTGTGTTCCTAGACCCAGAACTAAACATGGTGAAGCAGCTTTTTGTGTCTATGCATCAAATATCTGGAACAAACTCCCTGAAAACTGCACATCTGCTGAAACTCTGAGTGCTTTTAAATCAAGACTGAAGACTTTTCTGTTTGCTACTCCCTTTCATTTAGTTATTAATTCTTTACTGCACTGTAACTTTTGTTCTGGAATTGTATTACTTTTTTATTCTGTTTTGGCTGTTGTTACTTCCTTTTCTCTTGTTTTTGAATGACTTGTTTCAATATTGTGTGTTCAAATGTCATTTTATTGTGATTCTTTTGCAGTTTGATGTTAAGCACTTTGAGTTGCCTTGTTTCTGAAATGTTCTATTTTTAAAAAAAAATGCCTTGCCTTGGCAACCTGATCCAGTCTTGTCTAAGATTAGCCTCCACACTTACTGGTCAGCCAGTAGGTATTTATTTATGTAAATTAAACTATAGTCAGTAGGTAATAAATTTGGAAAAATCCGGCCATATCCTTGTGTCAAGTGGTTCTATACATGCTGACCACACTTGTGCCGTGGGCCATCCTCTGAAGAGCCTGGATAAGATCTTTGACCCTGAACAGACATTATGTAGAAAATAATTTGAAAATGAGCCAAACTCAGAGTGCAAATGTGCTGATTTTAGTTCATACATTAGTTTACCAGTTTACCCATTTTAGAGTGTTTGCAGGCTAAAATTGCTGATCATCTACCTTATGAGAGTTCACTGAGGGGAACCTGAACGTGGTTTTCAAATTTCATTGCAATGCATCCAAATAGTTGTTGAGACATTTTCCCTGAAAATCACCATTATCATCATTATCATGGTGGCGCAAAGTTGGGATCACTTAAACATATAATATATAATATTTCCATCAATATGCCATGCCGATAATATGGGTATATAATCATGAAAAGAACGCCCCAAATGCCCTGGGCCCTCCAAAACTGCAGAGCTGAATCTGTGTATCATGACAGTTGTTAAAGCAGTGATCCATGATAGCGATCTAACAGTCTGCGTGTTGGGAGGGAGGGGCAGGACCTTCTGGGTGCTTTGTGACCTGAACATGTCTTCCTGATAAACTGTCAAGCGGTTCAGTTGAACTATCTTCATTCAGCAGAGGAGAGTGATGCTGGTGAGACAGCCCTGCTATCATCATTCATCACCAACAAGCTGCTCTGCGATCCATATTTGTTTATCACCGATGCATTTATTTACCATAGCTGAAAAGACATTTAAATCTATTCCGTAGAAATTGTGTTCCTAATTTTGGATGATGAAAATCAAATATTGGCAACGGATTAAATGCAGCCCACTGAGAGAATAGAGACACAGACGAGACGTGCAGCATTTTGTTATCAAAGCGAAGATGTGCTTCTTTTCATTCCTTTGAATATTTTCATCAATGCATCTCATCTGCTGGACAGACAATACACTTAGCAGCTGTGAAAAGAATACTACAAATGACATATAGAAGATAAAACATGCTCACATGTTGGCATTTGTGTGTGTACACTAAGTAAAAAGAAAAAAAATCACTTTACACTGAGTGTAAACATGATGAGGTTTTCAATTAGAACGTGGGCAAAGGCAGTCATCTTGGTATGCAAGATTTTCTCACTTGCCACTCCTGTTGATTTCTGCTACTTCATTTTAATGCAAAAAACTTGATTGGCAGAAATAAATAAGGAATGTGGAGAAGTGAAGAAATACGTGAGTATTTAACACTAGTAGGACCATGCATTTATTTTGACTGCTTTCACATTTATGTCACGTAACTTTGTTGAATTAAAAATTATAGTGCTGCTGGTCCCTGACTTTTCCTAAAAATGTCTGAATTTGCATTTAAAATATTCTTTATACAAATGGCACTAAAGGCAAAGAAAATGTGATCATTGCTACCTTTTCATGCCACAAGTGGTCACAATGACCACACAGATTTTGCTGCAGTTGAATTTATACATTTTCACATGTGGCTTGAAAAACATATTTAAAATTATATTTGACTGTAAAATTGTGTTTTGCAGATCAGTTACTCAGTTAGATGTCTTGAATTGATCTTTTTTTTTCCCTTCAAGCATTCCTTCACAATAAATAGGTGATTTCAAAAATGCACACTCCCTTTTGCTGGCATTCTATGGAAGCACACATGTAAAAACATCAAAACCATCTAAGAACATCCATTCAAAACGCTCCACAGCTTTGTGTGGTGTAATCCAAGTCTTCTTTATCGTGCCGTATGTTCAATACTTCCAAAACTCTTTTACTTTGACCAGAAAGCTACTAAAACATACATCCAATCCAATGTTTTGTGTTGCATGTTGCAGATTTTTTAAATGTCGGTGAACTCTGACTTGAGTAAGTGTGGTTAAAGAAGACTTGAATTATATTACATGAAGCTGCTGAAAGTTTTTGGATGGACATTTTTAGATACTTTGGATGCTAACATGACTGTGTCACTATAGGCTGCCAGCAAAATGGAGTGTGCATTTTTTTAATCATCCATTTACTGCAAAGGAACACTGGAGGGAAAAAAAATTATCTTCAATTCAAGACATCTTAGGGTTGGTAGTTGATATACAAAACGAACTTTTGCGGTGAAATATCACTTTAACACCTGACTCTGCAGTTCCTTCAGCTCTACAGAGAATATCAGTGTCTTGAAGCTCATTGTTTTACTCCCACCACTCTTCTTGTTGCAGGTACTTGTTTCTAGTGAACAAGCGGGGACAAACCTGTACTCCACATGCAACACCTGCAGACAAAAAAGGTGAGTTGGTGAATATAGCGGAGCACTTACAAAACAGCTGACAAAAACAAAAAGAGGAAAGTAAATGGATGGATTTCCATTCTTCAGATCACCAAAGACATGATTCAAAATAAATGCTAATAATGCTCTGTGTCTGCTGGATGCGTAAATGTTTAACTGTCTGCTCCAGCAAGCTAACGTTATGTCGTTTATTGTCGCTCACTCTTTTAACTGCAGTTTGAACCGAGATGAAACGGTTGCAGGGAAAGTTGAAGCAGAGTAAACTGGTCTGTCTCAGCTCGAGCTTGAGCCGACTGACAGTGTCGCTTGCAGACACTGTTGTCAGCAGAAGCGAGTCAGAACACGAATAGCTTATTAGCTCCTACTGACATCACCTGTCACTGAGCGTAGACCGGTGAGTTAGGACAGAGAGTAAAGAGAGTGTCACTGATTGAGCAAATAGAATGGGAGCAATTAGATTTTTACCAATCCTGAATACAGAGGCATGGAGAAAACACAGAGATCTTGCGATACTCTTGGAACACATCACTTATTAATAGCTGTCTATGAGCCTTAACTTAAAAGGTGATATTATATCAGTGTTGTGCTTACAGCTTGTTGCCCCCAAGGGGCCTCAAAATAAGTTAAGGTTTTATCAACATTCAGTGCAGGAATTTTTATTTTTATGATGTCTTTTGAAAATAGCTGTGTTTCTTTAACTTGCACGAGAGCTCTTAATACTTCTTCAGATATCTAAATGTGTAATAAA
>JAQFJB010000019.1:5377063-5388105 GCA_029874875.1 Naso minor
TTCTGCTCATCACTCCTCTATATCTGTGTAAACTTATCTGCAGGGAGTGATGAGTTCTGAGCCTGGATGCCAAACTTAAACTATGTTCTGCTGCTGCAATAAACATTTCAAACCATTACAAACATGAGTTGTCTGACTGAAATTACATTATGATAACGACTGCCACAAAATTACATCCTTATGAAAAACAAATCACAGTGAAAAAGAAGAAAAAAAATCTCATGACAATGAAAATACCTTTAGTACTTAAGTAGAAAAAAAAAACCTTTGCACCTCTTCACAATAGACTATATAGCACCGGGGATGTGAGAAAATATTGAAACATACCAATATTGCAATATTATGTTTTGCAATATCATATTAATTCTCAACAACACTAATAGATTTCATGCAAAGATTTGTGGCACTGATTCATTTTGTTTTTTGTTATCCCCCACCCACTATTGCACAGAAACAACTTTTTTTTAAATTCAAATTTCATGGACATTGATGTGTTCTTTATACCACCATAGTTTTCCTAAAATAATTTGGAAAAAAATAAAATCGCAATACATCGTTTTGAATGAATGAGCCTTTACTATCACTTATACAGAAGTACAAGTGAAATTACAGCTATCAACCCGTCCATACATATACAATATACAATATATGTACGGACGGGTTGATTGCTGTAATTTCGCTTGTACTTCTGTATAAGTGACAATAAAGGCTCATTCATTCAAAACGATGTATTGTGATTTTATTTTTTATTTTTTCAAAAAATTATTTTAGGGAAAAAAATAATAATAATAATAATAATTTAAAAAAAAATACTGCAATATATCACAACACATCACATCGTAACCTCCGTATCTTGGTATGTATTGTATTGAAAGATGCTTGCCCATACACAGCCCTACATGGCACTATACATAAGGTCTCGTCTTTGTGGACCAGAGATTTTGAACATCACATCTGACCTGACAGATCTTTAGCCAATTTATTATGACAGACATGACAGACAATCCATGCCTTAGACATATTTAGCATGTAAATGTACTGTAGGTCTGACAGATTATTTGGCAAGATGCTCAAATGATGAAAGATTGTTTAAAAACTGTGAAGGGTTTGACAATTTCACTGAGAATCAACTGATCAGTTTTGATCAGTGAGCCATACACGAGTCATTTTTGTGCAGATTTGTGGAGAAATTTACTTTATCTTTTGCACACGTGCAAAACATTGCAATTTGCTTGAATGAATGAGAAATTCTAATCTGTTGAGAATGTCAAACTAATTGTTCAGCCATTTGGGCTTAATGTTTTGAAAAATGCTTTCCTCATTTGAGGATTGAGCCAAAGTGAATGAGAAAAACTATAGTACATTTTTCTCATTATACCTACATATTTTTCATGTGAATAACATTTTCATTGTAGTGGCTGAGTGTTTTTACAGTGCGGTATTTGTACTTTTAATGAAGTAAAGGATCTGAGTGCTTCTCACACTGCTGTCAGAGTATATTGGTTTAAGTTGTCGTTAAGGGGCTGGAGATGTTCCCAAATGCAAACACTATACATCCATAAGGTCTATATGGTACGAGGACCTGACCCCCAGCAGCCAGGACTGCAAACACTTGGTGAGATCAAAGTACTTTAACCAGCCCTGGGCATCACCTGACCTGAATTCAATTAAAGCTTTACAGGCAGATCAGAGGGGAGGCTGGGAGAGAGCGAAAGAAAAAAAGACTGTTCAGATACCTAACATTGTCTAGAACAAATCTCTGGTAGTGAGATAGAGAGGAGACCGAGAGAGGAGAGAGAGATGAAACATAACTTGCTCTCTGACACACAAGCTCAATCTTTCCCTCCCTCCTCCTCTCTTTCTCTCTCACTCACACACAAACACACACACACACACACACACACACACACACACATGCCCCCCAAACCCATAGGTCTCGTTCGTTTACTCAGCCTGTGGGCAAATGTGACTTTAATGAGCCAGTGTTGAATGGACATTAGGCAGAGATTCTCACGCTGGACTGCCGGCTCAAACAGCCCCTCTCTGCTCTGGCATTTTTTGGCAGGCACTTCACAGCACGGTGTTGAGTTTAGCCGTTAACCACATGCTCGAGAAGCTCAATGAAGACATCTGCCTCTCTGATGTCCACGTCCGTTCAAATCATTATGAAAACTATGTGTTGGTTCCTCAAAAAGAGAGAGAATAAATTGAGGAAACGGTGAAAAAACAAAAATGATGTTCGACGGCTGCTTAGATTTCAGAGTTGAAACAAAGCAAAACTCGGTTGGGGATTTGAGGAGGGATGAGGGAGCATACAAATGCATAAGCCTTGTTAACCTGCCACCCCTCCTCTTCATCCTCTAGTGGCAGAGAGAGGGCAGAGGAGTTGCCCAGCTGAACGCTAGTCTAGTCTGCCTGACTTCTTGATCCTTTAACTGGCTGAGGTCTGTGCAATAGAATCTATGGTCCAATCAAGGCTCAGAAATATCGGTAGCTCAACTGTGCTGTGTATTTATGAATCCACAGTGCTGTCTGGGGTGCTGAGGAAGCAGATGGATCTGTAATTGTGCCTTTTTTTTCTCACTACTTCCCTTCTGTCAGTTTATCTTGGATTTATAATATTATCTAAACTATGAGTGCTCAATTCTATGCTACATTGTAGCTTATATAGTTTGCAGAGTATGATCAAAGCTACAAGTGGCAACATGTAGTTGCAAAAGAGAGATCATAGAGACACATTCCTCACTATGGTATTCCTATGTTCCCATAATGCTTTTACATATGATTCAGTAGCATCTGTGCTGCTAAATTCACACATCCAGACCAAGCCACATCTGTAACAAAATATTTTAGGGTAAGCGTGACTACGGATATAGTTTTTCTTCTGGATATTTGGAGTTGGGTGTCCTGAAACAATGTTCAAGCTTTTCTGCTTGTGAATGTTCAGTTTTTTACCAGATGCACTACAGATCGCCATTGTTTTTTTTCTGGTAACTGAAACAAACAGTCAACTTACGCACCACTTGTATACCAACCAAAATTTGGTAGGTGGCCAGTGCTCATTTTGTGCCTTGTGTACATGAGCGTGTGAGTAGGTTGGTGGTGTGGAAGTGTGCGGTGCTCCAACTCGGCCGACCCCTCTGTTAAAGATGAACAGATCACTGGCTGACTAAACTAAATGCAGCACACTTACTGACTCACTGGATGTAGACACTGGCTATATGCCTGACATCGGGGGACTATCTTAGTCAGCATTCTCCTTCCCTGCTGCAAGTTACCATTTTGCAAGAACACTGTCGCTGCATCCTGGGCTCAGCACTGCCTAAGACGGTTGTGACTAGTTTAAAAAAATACAAACAAGCCTGTAGCAGAATGATAAACACTCTCCTCAGTGCTGACACAGGGCTGTGGAGACAGGCTTGGCTATGCAAAACTCGCATCACAATGAGCTGTGCGCGCACGGTATGAAGGAGGAATCCGTGACGTCAGAGCCGTTCCTCAGATGAAGGTGTCAGATCCTGAATGCCTTCAATGAGATCTGATAGCTCCTCGTTTTAAACTTTGTGGCTTTTCAAATGACTTTAAAGTGCCTTTGGTGAAGAAATAATTCTTAAAAAATGACTCTAAAGCAGGTTTTAAGTGCTGTTTTTTTAATTTCATGAGCGCTTCAAAGTAAGCTATGGTGAGGGAGAAATTGTAAGCTACAGTTCAACAAAACAAACAAAAAACATGTAATCAAAGACATTTCTTTCTCCCTCAGTTGTTTGTGTGACTTCCTTTTACTCCGCCCCCTCAGCGGCTCTGTCTCCTCTGGAGTGATGGAGGGAAGAAATAACGACTTTGCCATTTTACTCTTTATTGTCTCCTTGTCAGCTCCCATCGCGGTCGGGATATTTCCAATATCACCTGAAGGCAGCAGCAGAATGCAACTCCACCTGAACCGTTTGTGGAGGAGAGGAGAGAGGCAAACCACACGGAGCCTACAGCTCCACTGAACCAAGCCACCAAGTGTGATGACTCTGACGCCAAGAGCGGATCGGAGCGGAAGACTCAAAGAATGTGACGGATTCTTGCATTCAAAAGCACAACCCAACAGAGAGATGCTGGCAAAAAATATTTACCAAACACAGCCAGGATTTATGTGAAGTGAAGTTTGGAGCGGTAACCGGCGATTATCTTGCAGTTCTGGTGAGTAGCTTTGAGTAAATTAGAGGGCGTTTGTTTTTAAAAAAAAAATTACTCTTAAAACTTGTGCTGAGGTCGACCTGTCTCTAAGAGGGTGTTGGAGGAAAACTGAGCATTTCTATCTGACTTGTGCCAAATAACATAATGCACAAGTAGCCCACACAGGCGCGCGCACACAGGACAGGACAAGTTGTGGAGATGCGTGCAGCACGCGCGGGCTCTCTGCAGGCGCACCGGCTGTGGCGCTGCGGTCCGGGCAAGAGCAGTGACACAGCGCCATCAATCGCATAGCGGCCACACTCCTGAGCTCCCGGAGAGGGAATGCGGTGCAGCTTCGGTGTGGGGGTCGATGGGATCAGCGCCTTCGTGCCGAGTGTACCTTCACCATGAGCCACCCCTACTTTAATGCCAAATGGAGACGTTGCTGGGCGCTATGTTTTGCAGCCTCCCCAGAGATACAAAAAAGAAAACCTACTTTTGATTTGAATGATCCTAATGACCTCCAGAATTGATGCTAAAACTCATAAGATGCAACAACACGCGCATTTGCAAGCAGGCTTTTTGCAAAGTAAAGTTTAGCCACCTTTTTTTTTTTTTATCCTGACCACAAATCATGATGTGAAATGTGAAAAGTGTTTGTTTACTTTTACAGCTTCCCGTTTGGCTGTAACCTACTCATCTTAAAAAAAAAAAAAAGTCTTCATTTAGTTTACCCCCCTCAACAAAATAACATATCAAGGCACGTAAGTGGTTTGTGCAGCAGCTGAAGAGGCGGATATGTTGCATTGAGGTCAGTCACAGTGTGCAGTCTCACCCTGACCTCAGCAGGACTTTGTTTTAGGTTATTTCCATTTTTGTGTAGCCTGCTGAAACGATATGCAAAACTGAGGATAAACATACAACAAATCAAACTAGAGTTCATGTAGCCTATGGGAGAAAGTCAGGGTCACATTCCTGTAGGCTAACTCCATCTCATGCGCTTAACAGCAGAAATAGTCCCAATGAGCAATTTTAGAGAGAGAGAGAGAGACCATTGACAGTGAACATCTTGCAGGTATAGCTTCATATGCAACATGTCCCATGACAGCGTGAGTAACAAAGCATTTTGCTCAAAGGACACCCATAATGAAGAAAAGACTGCCTCGAGGCTGTAGGTGAACTGGTGGTTAATATAAGATGAATCCGAACTTGAGCGCAGCTTTCTGGCCTTTCGCGGAATATTTTAGATAAGTGAGGGCACAATGCAGCCACAGTGAATCAAAGTACCCCGGTTGCGGGATCAGAGCGGAAAGATTTAATCCTGCTGGCAGCCGGTAAGTAGATCCGGACGTGCGCAGCGCGGAGAGATACCGGGCAGATCGAGTGTGTGTGGGTGAGAAAGGGAGGCAGTGAGGTTGGAAAGAGAGAGGCTGCCTGCCTGGTGGAGCTAGATGGAGTAACGGAAAGGAGCCGAGTCCACGTATTACCATGCCGAGATTTGGACTACATAAACTACATGCAAAACCTCCAAATATACGAGACTAATACAAGAAAAGGTACGTGAAGCGTTGTTTTTGCACTCTGCTGTCTTTTTTAGGCAGCGGCCATTTAGCTTCGGCATCTTTGCAACGTTTGAAAAAGTTGAGATAGGTCTGGGCTGCTATTGTGAGCTGTGAACCAGCCGCCGCCGCAGCTTTCTCTGCCTCTTCGGTGAAGTTTAGCCTCAACAAAACTATTGGGTTTGTGTCTTTTATGGCAACAAAAATGGGTTTGTTGTTTGCTTATCATTCCGACAGGAGTTCACAAGTTGTTTGTGTGCTGCGTTGCAAAAGTGCAGATCGTTTTTCAAGCAGATTTCTGCTCAACGCACCGCTGCCATCGTCTCGTGAAGTGAATGGCTTCAGTTGGGGGATGGGGGTGGAATGAAAGAGTCTGGAGGCTCCGAACTTATTTAATTTAAACATTTTGTTTTTTTCTCAATGAAAGGAGCACACTGCTCAGAGGCTGCAGGGAAGTCGAGTAAAGGAATGAATGCTGGATTCATTTCCTCTAAACAACGTCGGAAAAGAAACAAGAAGTTTTTACTTGAGATTTTTTTTTTCCTTCACAATAGTCCTCTAAAAGCAGATGGTTCTTTTGTACCTGCAGGCGATACTTTCAGATTTTAGGTGACTTTAGCCCGACATGGTCACTCATTAACCCCTCATAAAGCATTAATAACTGAACGCTGCTCGGGTCGTTTTGACACGCCAAAAGTAAATAATGTGGGTTTTTATGCCCAGCACTCCTGCGGAGACATAGCAACGTCTTGCCTTTATTTGTCTTTGTAGCCTGCGGACTCCCACGCAGCCCGAGAAGTTGTAA
This sequence comes from Naso minor, assembly GCA_029874875.1. NCBI lineage: Eukaryota > Metazoa > Chordata > Actinopteri > Acanthuriformes > Acanthuridae > Naso > Naso minor. The sequence continues at coordinate 5,383,592 of JAQFJB010000019.1, forward strand.
AGCGGCTGTGGACGTATGAACATGCATTTTTAAAACACTTTCAGTGCAATCTCCTCTGTGAGGTGGCACACGGCAGTCATGAGATATAAATGGCAATCTCGTTAAATTGTTTTTTTTTCTTTTTTTCCCCCTGTATCCTTGTTTGTGGACTTACACATTGGCATTACACGAAAAAAAAACAACAAAACAACTCCAGCATCTTTGTACTTTATTGTGGGTCTAGTACATAGGCTGCTTAAGTGCTGCTTATGTAAATTGGAATCTTAGTTGGTGGGTGACCAAAAATGAAATTGTATGCATTTCCACACTAGTCAAAGTAAACAGTAGGCAACTACTTGTGTAGTGAAAATACTTAAGCATAAAGGCAGGAAATTAAAGGTGCCAGTTCCTCTTCAGAGCTCATTAAGCTGATATTTTGGATAAATGAGGCTCCCGTGTAATGAAGTTCACCGCATTGGCATCTGGCATTTTGCAGACACGGGAGCAGCGCAGGCTTAGATCTTGTCACCTGACGGACTGCTCTGCTTTATCTTAATGCCACATGGAACCTATTTAGCCCTTTATCAGCCCAGCCATCACTTGTTATGAGTCTGGAAAGAGCACACTGAAGAAAGGAATTTGGTTTTAGAATATCTCTCTGCTGTAGTAATAGTAGAGGATGATTTCATGTGGTTATTTTCTATTTTTATTTTTACTTAAAAATATAAATTTTTATGTACTCAAAGTGTTTTGATTAGTATTATAGGCTAATCCTAACGATCACATTTTGTTTGTTTTCAGGTGGTTCTGTGAAGATCACGGTACGATGATGGGGAAACACTTGGTTTCACTGCTTGTGCTGTTCCTGCAGCTCCTCTGTGGCTGCACAGGGAACCAAAGGATAGTGAGGGCCGCCTCTATGCAGTTCACACACCCTATTTACAATGCCACCATATATGAGAACTCTGCTGCTAAGACTTACTTAGAGAGTCACACCAAGATGGGGATTTATATCTCAGACCCAGCCTGGGAAGTACGGTACAAAATCATCTCTGGAGACAATGAGAATTTATTCAAAGCAGAGGACTACCTACTGGGAGATTTCAGTTTTTTGCGAATAAGGACCAAAGGAGGCAGCACTGCCATTCTGAACCGGGAGGTTAAAGACCACTACATGCTGACTGTGAAGGCATCAGAGAGAAGCACTAATGTGGAGTCTCGCACTCGAGTAAGGGTGCAGGTACTGGACACCAATGATCTGAGGCCTCTTTTCTCGCCAACATCCTACAGCATCTCTCTGCCAGAGAACACGGCCATACGTACCAGTGTGGCCAAGGTCACAGCGACGGATGCAGATATCGGTACGAATGGAGAATACTACTATAGTTTTAGAGAGTGGACGGACATGTTTGCAGTTCATCCAACAAGCGGTGTGGTGACACTGACTGGCAAACTTGACTTCTCTGAGACCAAGCTGTACGAGCTGGAGATCCTGGCGGTGGATAGAGGCATGAAGTTGTATGGTAGCAGTGGTTTCAGTAGCATGGCCAAACTCACAGTGAGGGTAGAGCAAGCCAACGAGCACGCACCTGTAATCACTGCTGTAACCCTGGCCCCCTCCGATGCAGACCATGACCCCACTTATGCCATTGTGACAGTGGAAGACAGCGACCATGGACCAAATGGAGAGATAGCATCATTGAGTATTGTGGCGGGTGACCCCCTTCAGCAGTTCAAGGCTGTGAGAACGAGCCCTGGGAGCAAGGAGTATAAAATAAAGGCAGTCAAGGATGTCGACTGGGACAGCCAGCCTTTTGGATATAACCTCACTTTACAGGCGAAGGACAAAGGCAGCCCCCCTCAATTTTCATCTGTAAAATTGGTACATGTCACCTCGGCACAGTTCAAAGTGGGCCCTCCTGTATTTGAAAAGGCCATTTACCGAGTCAATCTGAGTGAATTCGCCCCTCTTCATACACCTGTCACTATGGTAACAGCTTTGCCAAAGTATCCACAGCTGAAGTATGCTTTTAAGCACAAATCTGACAAAAACAAATTTATTATCAATCAAGATACTGGCTTAATCAGCACTGCAGGACCAATCACTGCTGATTTTGCTCCTCATTTTGAGCTAGATGTGATCACCACTGACAAAAAGGCAGCAGCAAAAGTGATCGTAAATGTTATTGATGTGAATAACAATGCACCCGAGTTCCAGCAGACATCTTACAAGTCCGTTGTCGATGAGAATGTACCCACAGGGACCAGTGTGGTAACAGTAAAAGCCACTGATCTTGATGAAGGTGAGAATGGCTATGTGACCTACAGCATTACCAATCTGAACCCTCAGCCATTTGTCATCGACTACTTCTCTGGTGTCATCAGTACCTCAGAGGTCCTAGATTATGAGCTCATGCCAAGGATTTACAATCTGAAAGTCAGGGCATCTGATTGGGGATCACCTTTTCGGAGGGAGGTGGAGGCATCAGTCACCATAACATTGAATAACCTGAATGACAATAAGCCCTTGTTTGAAAACATAGACTGTGAAGTGACTGTTCCGAGAGATCACGGCGTCGGAGAGCAGATAACAACAGTGTCTGCCATAGATGCTGACGAACTGCAGCTAGTACGGTACAGTATTAAAGCTGGGAATGATCTTGATCTGTTTGAACTGAACCCAAACTCTGGCGTGCTTTCACTGAAGCACACGCTGAGTGAAGGAGAGGCAGCCAAAGTGTCCCTTCACAGTTTACAAATCATTGCAACGGACGGCGAACACGAGACTCAGCCAATGATCATGAATATAACTGTCATCACAGCACGCAAGCCTGTCCAGTTAAAGTGTGTTGAAACTGGTGTTGCTACCATGTTGGCTGAAAAGCTTCTTCAAGGCAGCAAAATCCACCTGCAACCTGAGCTGGATGACAACTTAATGGACATTCACTCAGTCAACCGGTACTCCCCCCAGTTTGCAGAGTCTTTCCCCAGTGTTATTGAAGTTAAAGAGGACCTTCCCATTGGAGCCCGCATTGTCCATTTAAGTGCCACAGATGCAGATAGTGGTTTCAATGGGAAACTTGTGTACGTCATTTCAGGAGGAGACACAGAAAGTCGCTTCATAGTGGATATGGAAACTGGTTGGCTTTTGGTTTATTCTCCTCTTGATAGGGAAACAACAGACTATTACACCCTAAACATCACAGTTTATGATCTTGGCATACCACAGAAATCCTCATCCCGCCTTTTGGGTGTTAAGATAGTAGATGCCAATGACAATAGCCCTCATTTTTTGCAAGATTCTTATTCAGTTGAAATAAGTGAGAGCACACCTGTAGGGACGGAAATTATCCAGGTGGATTCGACAGACAAGGATCAAGGAGATAATGGAATCGTAAGGTATTCAATTTTGGGAGGCACAGATCATTTCACAATCAATGAGGAGACAGGTGTGGTGACTGTGACGAAGCCGTTGGATCGTGAACTCCATCCATTTTATGTGTTGAAAATTGCTGCACGAGACCAGGCAGTGAACGAGCCTCAGTTAGTGTCCACAGTGCCGCTTAAAATCACCTTGGAAGATGTAAATGACAATCCACCAAAGTTTGTCCCCCCTAATTATCGAGTGAAGGTGAGGGAAGACCTTCCAATTGGTACTGTGATCATGTGGCTGGAAGCTCATGATCCTGACATTGGACCCTCCAGCCAGGTACGGTACAGTCTTATTGATAACGGAGATGGGAATTTTGAAGTAGACAAACTCAGCGGTGCTCTGCGGATCGTGCAAAATCTAGATTATGAGACAAAACAGGTGTACAACCTGACGGCAAAAGCAAAAGACAAAGGAAAGCCCATGTCCTTGTCATCAACCTGTTTCATTGAGGTAGATGTGGTGGATGTGAATGAGAATCTGTACAGGCCTTTGTTCCGATCATTTGTGGAAAAGGGATTTATTAAAGAGGATGCACTTGTTGGTACCTCTGTGATGACTGTGACAGCGGAAGATGAAGACAGAGGACGAGATGGAGAGATTCGATACTCCATAAGAGATGGATCCGGCCTGGGGATATTTACTGTCGATGAGGAAACTGGTGAGTGTCTTTTCTCAGTCTTACTATGAAGCAATGTGAAGCTTTTGATTATTTGTCCCATAGGCATACATCACCTTGACGTAATTTGAATAAGATTTATAGTTTATTCAGTCATGCCACAGTGTAGGACAATGAGCTAAAGGGAGTCTTTCAGGAGACACGTAAATTTCCTGATTTCAGACATTTTACATCTCTGGGAGAGGTGACGGCAGGAACAGATGGACCAACTCTCTCTCAGACCTGTATGGACATTCCTGAGTAGTTGCTGTGGTACAAACAAGAGTCTGAGTGATTTCACCTTCTCTTTCTGCAGTCAAGCTCTCCCACTATAAATGATAGTTTAAAAACAGATTTAATCTGGAAAATGTTCATACCTGTTGGACCCATTGCTGAAATTTCCTACCAGGATTTTTTTTTTTTTTACATAACTGCTTATTTTAAATT
>JAQFJB010000019.1:5412274-5425323 GCA_029874875.1 Naso minor
ATTTTTAAAAAAAGATGTATTATTTTTTGAAAGTGATGTTGTTGCTTGGATATTAGAGTGGGAGGCAATTCCTGCGGTAAGAGATCTGGCAGCATGTCAGGCAGAAATTGAGCTAAAGCAAACACAAGCAGTTACAGCCACAACACAAAGAGTTTAGCTCATCCACAGTAAATGCAACGTATTTTTGGCACTTCAGATTTGTTTCTCCTCCCAGACATGTCTACATCTTAAAGCGGATGCTGGTTTCATGCTCCATTAAAATTCTTAAATACTTAAAAAATTGGAGAGAACAGAAAAATTTAGCTTCTGATTCAAACCATTTCTTTAAGAGTAGAGCTGTTCAGATACCAATATCCAGTTCAGTTAGCTCTGGCTGATGTAATATACCTGAACTCATATCTTTGCCACTCTCAAACAGTACTCAAGAAGCTGTGCTGTGGAAAAGAGAGAGCCGACAGGGCTTGCAAAATGTCTGCATTCTACAGTAGTTCACACCTGAAAGTTAAAGGAGATGTTTAAGGAAATGTTTTGTATGCGCTGGTATGGAATCACTACTCAGTATTGGCTGATAAGTTTTGATATTGGAATCAGTATCGGGAAGGAAATTAAGTATTGGAGCAACTCTAACTAAGAAGCTGTGCTCTAAAAATCGCAAAGCTGACTTTTGTCGACATAAAAGAGATTGTGAATTATTGTTCGGACAGCATTTTGTAAAAGTTGACCCTGCTTCAACTTTCTGTTGCAGGTCTACCGCATTTTTTAAAATTTTATTTGGAACCCTCTGCATTCTACTCCGCTGCAGCCTAAGCTGAGTAGTTACTTTAAAATGTATAAGAGAACCTCCATTTTCATTGCAACGCCTGCTTTGGTTTAGGTGGAGCCGTAGGAGAGAGTGGTGGACATTATTTTTCAAAAGAACGCCTGAAATTTTAGAGACAATCTGTTAATTGAGAAAATAATTGCTAGGTTAATCTACATTGAAAAACAAAACCAAAAACATTAGTTCCTCACTACACCTGTGGAACATGCTTAATGTGATCGGAAAAGAAAAGCCTGGAACAGACCGTGGGGATAAAGGGAGATGCTCACTATATGTCAGGGTTTTCTGTTGTGTTTTGAGATGTGTGTTAAGTGTATACAGTTTGGCAGGAAATGTCGCCGCCCTGCTGTGAAAAGGTCGGCACCCTGCTGTTGCCAAAGGCACGACAGTTTTGGAAGGAGTCCCATATTTATCACACATGCTTCATATTTATGACACCCTGCTTATTGTATTGCCTCGTTGAACAATAGAAATTCTGCAGGGAATTTCTCTGTACTTGAAATCCTATCATACTCATATCCAGAGCTTTGCCGTTGTTTTTTTTTTTTTTACTATCGCAAGCAACCACGGTAAAATGAAGCCCAAATAACTTTTCTTTTCCTCTTTAGATTTGCCTTCTTAATTGCCTATTCGCTTTCTCAAGGTCATTTTTGTAAACATTTCCTATTTCTGTTTCCAGCTGGAAGTAGCAGTGCTAATTTTTGAGTTGAGTCGGGAGAGAGAGTGATTATTCCTGGACCAAACTATACATGTTTGCGAATAAGCATGTACACCCACAGACAAAAGACATGCAGTAATGTGCAACCCTGTGTCATTAACTCATCTTCTGGTGTGCTTGCTGTTGCTACATCACAGTGTAAATTATGTTTTTGCAAGTCTTTGCAAGACAAAACTAAAACCAAAGTCTACAGTGTGGGCTTTAAAAATAGCCAGTCATTTGGGGATTTTATTGGTTTTGCTAATGTTAATGTTGTTTGTTGCAGTGTTGTGATTCTGTACCAAGCAAGCCATTACAAGCTATGTTGTGATATCCAGTCAAGCTCTGATTAGGATGCTGATTTGCACAGGAATTATAAATCAGAGACATAGACTTGCTGTGGTAAATACCGTCATCTGTATTCTGCTCTATAATGCATGTACAGAGAAAAGATTCACCTATCACAGCACACAGAGGAGCTTAAAACATTATCATCCATCAGCTCCAGCCTTGCTAAAGCACATGAATAATTAGTCAGTATGGTCTGTTTTGATGTGGCACAGCAGAACTATTAGCTCTGATGGTAATAATCCATGGCTCGCTAGCTCATGTAACCCACGCTGATCCATTTCAAACTTTCCTGCAGACATCCCACAACACTGCAAAGAGTAATATCTGCAGGTCGCATAAATTTACTAAACTTAATTTGTGTCATCAGTTATGAAACTCTTCTTTTCATTCGGTGATGGGGTGTATGCAACAGTGCTGAGAACAGGGAGTACAGGCAGGTTTTCTCTTCGAGTTAAGTAAGTCTTATATTTGCATTTGCAATGGGTGCAAATGTAAAATTAACATTTTAAACTTTATGTCTGTCAATGTGTAGCCATTTTGAGTAAGAAGGGCAAAAATGGGTTGCACCTACTGAAGTGTTTGCTGCTTTTTTTTTCTCCTGTCACGTATCAGCAGACCTATATCTCTGCAGCTTATTGTGAAGATTAAATAAAGCCCATGAAGGAGAGGATAAAAATGGGGGAGCAAAAGCGCCTCATATGCCTCAATTGCAGTGCGGAGGGAGGGCTATTTCAGGACATGTAAGTTGTGGCCTGCTATTCTCGTTGCAGGCACATGTGCCATTGATGGGTTTGGGTTTCGGAAATCCTTTGCTTTATGCTAATCAGACGCAGTGTGGCAAGCAGACAGCTCTGCTGCGGTTGAAGTTGGCATGTGTACTGTACACTCAGTGCCTCTGCAAAGTTGCAATTACACTGGTAGTGAGAAAGGAATACTGCTTTTAACATAGCCATGCAACAATATTCTTTCCCCTTTTCTCCTTCTTCTTCTCTTCGTTTTAGACTTTGATTGAAAATTGGGTGAGACAGGAACTCAAAAATCAAGCTTGTTTTATTTTTACTTTTGTGAAAACAGGGCTTAGCAAATTTCCTTTTGTGTGATTGATGTCACAAAACATCAAACCCTCCATTTAAAATGAAGGATGGAGCTCAAACAGATCCTTGAAACGTCTCCAGCAGCAGCAGGGTTTTCTGAAGTTTCCTCTTCTCTGTTTTAAAAAGTGCTCAAAACTGCGGGTGATGTCTGAATGACTGTCTATGTATTCAGCTTGTGGAAGAATTAAAAGCAGGGTGTCGGTGCAGTGAGGCACTTTTCACAGACCTTTGCGATATTTCACATATGTAAGGCAGGGTGGTGGGCTGTCTGGCAACTGATTTGAAAAACAGGGAAGAAAGACAAGGTGGAGCCGTTCTTTAGATGTAGAATCTTAGCTCATGGGTGACTGATGAGATAACCAGCAGAGTTCAGGTTCGGTCACCAAACAGTGAATGTTAGGATTGATTATTTTAAATATTGTTCAAATATTGTTTCTCCCCATGCACTGTCTCATTTGTCTCCCTAAAGTTTGTCTTTGGCTCTTTGTTTATAATTTTCAGAGGAGTTAGACATTTTGTTAGTCAATATAGTCCACAAGTATTAATATTTTTATGCTGACGTTAATACAACACATTTCAAACAAACCTCTGATAATGAATTCTTTAATTTGGTTATTCAAAAATTGTAACTTTTCGCTGAAAGACGAACTGTGGGATGGAAACACGGTTTCTAACCGACCTCAAACACATCTTTGTTTTTCTGTGTAATTTCTTTAATAGGAAATTCAAAGAATATTGAGACAAATGACTGAATAACTGATTTATATGTGGGCTTCTTGTCCAGCATATTTAGTGACAATAGTTTGTGATTTTATGATTGCTTTACATATTTTCTATCATATATATATATATATATATATATATGGATGGTTCGTGATGGTTGTTGATTCATGTAAACAATTTTCTATTTGTATATTTAATTTTGTCATCACTGATTGTCTTTAACAGGTCTGGTCACCACTACATCAAGAAAACTGGACAGGGAGCAACAAGACGAGCACATTCTTGAGGTAAACACTATTTTAGCAAATGTTCCTCTTCAAATAAAGAGTTGGAGTTAGCCATTGCTGGCCTCTTTTATTAGTGAGAAAATTATTTAGTAGCATGATAACCATAAACGTTCAAGGTTAACACAACACATTCAGTTTAACAGTTTGAAAAAGAAAAAGAGTTTGGTTGAAGTTTGACAGCTTCAGCCAACCTTGGCTTAGTGCCACATTTTCCCAACAAAAACAAGTCTTCTTGTTAATGCAACAAGAGTCCTTTGGAATAATTTCTCCTTGTGCTGATTTCCGGATGGAGTAGGAGAGGGAGGTGGGAGGTGTGTGGGAGATCCTGGTGAGTGTTCCTTTGTTCTTTCCCACTGTTCCGTCTCGTGGATGGAGCAAGCTGGGACAGGAAACTGTTGTCGACTCAACAAGCCGATGTCTAAACTTGTGGGTTTTAATTGAGCTGGGCTCTGCTCTGTCTTACTGCTCCCCTCCCTCTTTCTCACCACAGAACCAAAGTTGATAAAAGATATTTTAATTGTGTTTCCGGTGCTGACAGGGAGCAGATTGGACGGCTTTTAATTATTGTTAGAAGGTACACAATTCAGTGATTACTGGGTGACAGTTAATGCCTGTGCATCTGGTGCCAAAGCAGTGTTGTATTTCATATCGTGATTGTACATTGCACTGCACTAATTGCATTACGAGACTGAGAGTAAATGATAGGGTCTACAGTGTGCTGTAGACGTGGAATTGCTACCTCCAACATGTGGTTGAAAGCTGTTGAATGACTAGTTTCGAACTGGTGTCTGATTCAAAGTCTTTGTGTTTGTAAAGAAAATATTTTTTAAAAAAGCTAATACCCCTTGAAGCTGTGTTTATGAATGTTTTTCATTCGTTTCGTATTACACAATGCCTCCAGACAGACGTTTAATAAACAAAATGAAGGCATGATGTGCAGGAATTTTCCATTATTATTTGCAAATGCTACTTTTAAAATCTGCTCCTTCTACAGTGCACAACTAAACGGGTGATCGAGAGGGAGAACAAAGCAGTACATGAAAGCAATAAACTATTACTATGTGCAGTGAACAAATAAACGTGTCCACACTTCCACCACCCTGTAGGAAGGTGTCATAACATCAGTTTTTGTGTGAATTTAGCTGATGCACACGCTTAATCCTCTACGCTGTTTGCCTTTCTGCTGTATGTGTGTTTATGTGATCACATGTATGCTGTAATTGTGCTGTGTTGCAGCCCTGGTCAAACAGACACACAGACCCATTGCAGCAATGTAGCCTGGTTGCTTTTTATACAGTCCTGACCCATCCTTGCCATCCTTGAGACTCAAAAAAAAACCTGGGGTGGGGGCAGCCTTTTGTTTAGCGGAGCTGCCCCCACAACTACCCTGCCGGTGCTGCAGCTGCAGCTTTGGTCTGCAGGCAGCCTACATGGTGCTTTCAGGGACCTCCGTGAATCATAGAGTTGATGCAGAGCAGTCTTAAGACATCAGATGGAAAACCAGAGGACATTTTCTCCCTCAAATATGACCTGGTTCCACTAAAATTACTGTTTTGTGCAACATATTGAGGTGTGTCATTTAGTTTTGTTTTCAAAGCTACAAGTTGTGGTAAAATTTTGTATTGTTGCTTTATGAGTCTAAGGGCTAACGCATGCTGTACTGTTAACATGTTGCAAAACAGGTTTGGTGACATAATGATAAGAATAAGAGAAGAAGAAGAGAAATATGGGAAAATGTGACAGCAGGAGGGCACTGGGAGAGGCAGTAAAAATCGGGTAGGTGGCAAGTATGTCCGGACCTCATGCTCTTACTAGCTGGGAGCTAAACATCACTGCCCAATGGTTAATGTCCAGAAACATCCATAGTAAAGCAAAAATGAGAAGAAAATGAAGTTGATCTACGAATCAATACGTGGCCACACATTTCTATTTGGTTGTAAGCAATGACTGAAAGGGAATACTTTTGTGTGAAGATTGATGTTGTAATTTTTTAGGAAAATCCTGCATATTATGCCTTCAAACACCCGGCTCAAACTCTGGTAGACTTAATGTCACACTAGTTTGAACACACATATCGTCTTCCTCACAATATTCCTACTTTCCTTTTTAATGTTTATTACAAGTTCCATTGCACAAAGAACCACTGTTTTTCTGAAAAGTAACTAATATGATGTTTCTCCTGCTCATTCCTCTTCAATCATTTCAAAATGATTTGAGGGTATAATTTAAAGCAAGTAACTTTGACCTAAATAGGTAGACAGTGGCTGAGTGAACACAGCCTGGAAAGAGCTGTGTAGCCATGGCAACTTAAGAAGTTTGTGTGTGTGTTGGTCACTGGGAATCCAACAGGAAGCTCTTTATAGGGCTAAACATTTGTGGGGCAGCACAGACCCTTAAACCCTAAAATTTGCCCTCCATAGCCAGATGCACACATACACAGCCACACACACACATCTCAATGTATCCTTAGGGCAACTAATCGAGGGTTAATCGTGACTCAGAAGAAAACGTGTGCTCACGTGCCTTCGTGCGTGAAGTATGTGCTAGCAGACCAAATTGCTGTCCTAGCTGGTGTTGAAGTTTTTTGTACGAGCTTGTTGTAAAAGAAGAAACAAAACATGTGGGGCCATGTGAAACATGTGGAGCAATTACGGTGGGGGCTGTGTCAGCATTGTTTGCACCAAATGCCAGGAGGAGGTGGAGGGAGCACAGGGGGCCTTCAGCTTTTTTATGATGAGATGGATGGGGGTTGGTAGGTGGTAGTCGTGTGCCTGTGTGAAAGAGAGAGAAGAGAAAGAGAGAGAGAGCTAAAAGCAGAAAGGCAGTGAGGGAATTTGAGAAAAAGGCAAAGCCTCTCCTGATGGTCTGAGTGTGGGCTCTAGCGGCAAGATGAGAGGCCACCGACCCAGGAAGGAGGGGGGTGGGTAAATAGCAAAAGTGGGACATGCCAGGACATGCTTAGGATCCAGGCCTGGGACTTTGGATAGAACATTATTATGGAAAAGCAAAGGTGAATGAGCTGTTCTAATCTGTTGTCTGGAGCCTTTCCCAGCATGCTGTTGGGAAGGCTGTAGCTTACACCCTGGAACGGTTGTTAGTCTGGCCTGTTTAACTAGGACATCAGATCCTACTTTAATAAAACATATCCAGTATACAGTAATATAAACCATCAAATCCCCATATATGAGTCGCCGAAACCAGTGAGCATTTAATCAAATCAAATCAAATCAAACTTTATTTATATAGCACTTCTCATACAACTAAGATGCAACACAAAGTGCTTTACAACAGTTAAAAAAATTGCAAGAAAGAAAAAAAAAACAAAACAAAACAGAGAAGCAGGATTCAAAGTTGTTCGGTGGCTTCCTTTTGATTCATCCGAGCAGATTTTTAACCTTCTTGTCGTAAGAATGACCGCTGCCCCTTCAGTGTGAAAACAGCCATTGCAAAAATGTTAGCGTCAAATTTTAAGCACTAGCAGGCTGTTGTGTTACACTTTACATGTCATACAATAAAAAAACCCCGAACAATTTATGATTTTCTTGTCATCCCTTGGAGAGCGAAGGACAGTACATGTGGAGATTTGTGGCTTCAGGTCCTCTGCAGAGAGGGTGAAGATGGTGAACTGACTCGACCACTTAATACCTGTCTGTGTCACACACTTTATCACTGTTTCGTTACGGATGTTACTGAGTATATGACGTGTGCCGATTGTGCCTATAGATTGAATTGAATCACAAAAGATGATTTTAGAATGGAGTTTGCTTTATCAGTCCGTCCACTAGAAAGACCAGTAGGTACTTTGACATCAATAATTCACTTTCAGGCCAAAGTGACAGAATGTGAAGTTCCACCCTGTTATTGACTGGGGGGCCACACACTGGCTGCCCACAGGCTAACACCTAGAAACCAACCGCTCTTTACGGAGAGCTTTTGAGAAACTCCTTCTGCTGTCAAACGATGTTTAAAACAGGTGCCATGTATGTTCTGTTAATCGACTCATCATTCAGCTGTTCATCCATAAACTGTTGGCGAGTGTAATTTTGAACAAAATATCATATTTTCTAGACTCTCCATATGTTTTTGTGCAAAAAATCTTAACTTTTGATTTTACTAGTGACTAAAGTTGTCAGAAAAATGTATCAAAAAAGTAAAAATCACGGTATTTCTCTCTGACATAGAAAGGCAGAGGTAGAAAGGGGCATGAGAGGAAAACACTAACTTAAAGTACAAGTACCTCTGCTTTGTACTTTGGTACAACACTTAGTTGTATTCCATAAACAGTCCTGAAATGTGTGTAATTATGTAATTACCTTCTAACATTACCATTTTTTTCATTTCCTGGAGTATTGTGTCACAGATGAGCTGTTTGTTGTTTTTAAACATTACTCTGACACATTTCCTGTTTACGAATCTTCCTCTTTTTTGCAAGAACAATAAACACATGACAAGAGAAGTTATCAGAGTGTAATAATATGGAGATGATAAGAGCGGATCACTGAAGTTACATATTCAGCGATTGAAAAAACAAAGTATCCTCTGTATTTTAGGTTGATGCAGTGCACAAGAGTGTGAAAATAAGAATAATTTCAGATGTTGATTCATCAATGATGTGGACAAATTGTGAAAAAAAAATCTCCATTAACAAGTTCTTAGAGCCCAAGATGCACTTTTCAGATCTCATCTTGTCTGACCGACAGTTTAAAAAAAACTCATTTGTTTTATAATTATTTTAAACAAACACAATCTAAAATTTGAGAAATTGGCAAGCTAGATGTAAAGCCTGTTAGAGATTTTTAAAGATAAATTATTTAATTAAACTTAGTAAAACAGATGCCTCATAATTTCATGACATTGACTAATTAGCCTGATAGCCGATTGTTTCAGCTCTATAAAGATTTTATAACCTCAAAGCCTGTCGAAATAAATCTTTGCTAACCAGTTTGTTTTATTGTTTTCACAGAGAGGAGCAGACATATGTGGTTTGAACAATGTAAATACAAAAATCTTTTTTTTTCAACAAGTTGTTTCCGTATAGTTTAATTATTCTGTGAAGTAACCTTGGATTTACATCCATGCTGCATTCAATGACAAACCGCCTGATTACTAGGCCACTTCACACCTTGTAGCAGGTGTTATCACCTGACAGAAACCTTGGGTCGTCGCACGTGCACGAACGCACGCGCATGCGGCACTTCCGCACAGATGGTCCCTTCAGTGTTTACAAACAAGTGGCCTAAAGATGGCAGGGCAACTCACCCCGGTGATACCGAGGCCTGCAGACAGACAGGACGGTGGACGATTACAAACCTGCAGCTTCGGCAGAGTAATTTAAGGGTCTGTTTGTCTGTCTGTCTGTCTGTCAGGGCAACGAGATTTGTTTGCATTGATTACAGACTGTAACGATGATCATTTAAAGCGTATCTAACCTCATCATTACAAAGTAACAAGGTGCTGCAAAGGGGGCGAAGTGTAAAACCAGGCGTGGATTCCGTAGTGGAGGAGGAAGACCGTCATGCGCTGTGTTTGCGCTGCTGCGACGTGGAGACTGAAGGCAGCTGAATCCTGCACAATGATCACATACACGTGTTTTCTCCGGTTTCAGCGTAGAACTAGTCAGTGATATCGAAGCATAATCGTGGATTATCGATAATCTTTCCTCTGTGAGATATGACTGTGAGTGCTTGCACGTGTAAACTGGTTGGTCCAATCCTTTCCTGCGTGGTTAGAAAAAGTACAAACCGCGTCTTACTTTTCACTAAGCAGCATATGCGCGAATTGCTACCTACCAACCGACCTTGAATGTGTCCTCGAATAAATTCTCACGTGTGATTGGTCGCACTCGCGGCCCTGCATCAGCTTGCTGGTTTCTGATTGGTGGAGCGCGGTGTCATTTGATTAGGACCCGCCTCCTGGTTGTTTGGTTGGATCTCTCCGCTACCCTTTCTCTCGGCGGTGGGTCGGAGCCGCTGTCCCTGGCCTCGCATGTTCCCCTCTAGATTCCTGTTTTGAATTTGATGCCCCGTTTATAGATTTGGTCCATCTTACGCCTATAAGAGGCAAAAGTCGGGCGTCTGTACACCGGTGCTTTATTTGTCCCAGTATTTGGCGTTTAGAGACTTTAACCCGAACATGGCCGTGGTGAGCGGATCGTCTGGGCCGGTTGCCCGGCTCGAGGGCCGTGAATTCGAATACATGATGAAAAAGCGCTCGGTGACCATCGGCCGGAACTCGTCCCAGGGCTCAGTGGACGTGAGCATGGGCCACTCCAGCTTCATCTCCAGGAGGCATCTGGAGATATTCACCGCCAGCGACGACGGCACCGGCAGCGGAGATTTTTACCTGAGGTGTCTCGGTAAAAACGGGGTGTTTGTAGACGGAGTGTTCCTCAGACGGGGCGCCCCTCCTCTGCAGCTCCCGCGAATGTAAGTTTCCCTTCTAGCCGAACATGTGGGTGCTAACGCTAACAGCCAGCCGGCTAAAGTTAACAGTTAACAACATTGAGTTTATGTCGGCTCGCAGGGTCGAGAGGACCACGTGTTTTAGCATGTTAGCAAGAACTCCATATCCTGTTCTCACTGCCATTTTCTTTGTTGACATTTTTGTTAGCAACAGTGATAATTAGCCGCCTGCTCTTGTCCCACATTCCCCCCCTGTGGCTAACTTAGCGTTAGCTGCATACCACCGTGTTGGAGTTGAAGCTACTTAACCCAAATAACTAAGCTAGCTCTTAGCGTCGGGGAGCTATTGTTGATATTCACTAGAGCTAGTTTTTTCCAGCACGTGGACACTCCTAAGTCGGAAATGTATGTCTCGTGACGCCGTAAACATTCATCCTTGTTGTCATGAAAACATGTTTGTTAGTATTTCAGTGACGATTGTCTGTAGTTGTGAATGAAGCTCCTCTCGACCCCCAAACGTAAACAAACCCAAGCCGTCCCCGCCCTGCCGGCTCACAGCGGCAGATCGCGGGACCTTTGGCCTCCGTGTAAATCAACCGAAATCCGACCAGCGTGTGTTTTAATAAAAATTTGCCAAGATGAGCACTTAAACAAGAATCTGAAGACACAGATTTTTTTTTTTTTAAAGCGTTTAGTCAGACAGGCTGGTTCAGCTCTGAATAGAAAGTTTAGCAGCCATGTTGTGCAGGTTGCAGCCTGCACAGCCCTGTTATTGAACTAGCAGGGTTGTTGATAATGTGTTGTGAAATGTGCTGCTGTCTAAACAAACATCTGTCACGCAGGAATCCAAAGCCTCTATCTGTACCTAACTGTAGTCCTTTTCAAATGTAGCTGTGATCCAGTAAACATGTGAGGCTTGTTTGGAGCCATGTCTGAGTGAATGATACACATAGATAAAATGAGTGATGGGGTAATAATAGGTGACAGTGCTGAAATAATTTAATCCACAAGGAGCTACACACCAACCATTATGATAATCCATTGTCTTTGGGTTTTGATTAAAAACAAACAAACAGTGTAAAGTAGATCCCAATCAGATATCATGTCAAACACTTAATTGGTGCACAAAAAGTTAATCTACATTAATTTTCCAAACTATTTAGTAGTTTAGGTCACTCAACGAAAAATAAAAAAATTAATGGTGTTGCTGAGAAGATTTGGCCACTTTTCTCTTTTTGAAATTTTGCACATCAGATGTTTTCAGGTTTTAGTCTGTTGATTTTGCCTGCTGACAAAATGAACAGCTCGCAGATGTCAGCGTGGCCAGTGGGAAAGTGTAACTAACAGTTTCCACTCTTTCTAAAAGTTTGGAAATAACAGGTGAAGTAGCACAAAGGATCTGACAGATTAAACAATGGTTACTTCCATGTATAAAAACATGAACTGCTAGCCAGAAGGAGACTTTAGGCCAAAAATAAAACAAAGCAGCTTGTGTACGTTGTGAGCAGACAGACATATTTGGGATCAGAGCTCGTTTGCAGTTTATTCACCAAAGTGACTTACAAAGTAGACAGACCTACAAGCCTCTGCCAGCACTGGCCAGGCTTCCCACACCGCTCGCAGCGATTGTGCAATACCTCAGTGTGTAACCACTTTTTTCTACTTGCACAAACAAAAAAGTTGTCTTCACTTTCATGCAAATTCCTGAACCTCTGAGCTGTTTATTGCACAAAAATATTACTCAGTAGCTGAACGTTGGTGTCGCAGAGGTTGTTACTTCCATTTATCTTTGCACGGCTCTTAACCAAATCGCACATGCAGTATATATACCTGTGCTTTTAATAATACCAGTGCACCATGAGGAACAAGGAAGGAGCTGCGGTGGTTTCAGGTTCTCATATTGATCAGGTCAACGACCTATAAAGAGCTTTTAATCAGCAGCACTTCCATTAGTGAGACGCTACCTAGCGTGTGCTCACATGCCTCACTGTAACGCTCAAGCTAGAGATGACACTTAAACGACCCTCGCTGTCCACGGTAAGACGGATGCAGCCAAAGACTGACAACATGAGAGAACTCGCAGAGCTGTGACCCAGCGGACAAACGGGGGACTTGGTTTTATTCCAGGGAAATCGTCTTTGGATTCCTCTTTGGTGATGTAAACAGACTGAAAAGAAAGAACAGCCCCCTGTCCTCTCCCGCACCCCCAAATTCCCTCCATGTTGCTGCTCTTCCTGTCTTGCTGTCTTCTTTTGTTTACATTCTTTTTTTTTTTTTTTCCAAGCAGGGTGGGTGAGGGAGAAAATCAAGTGAAAGTTTTCAGTGTTTGTTGCCGTCCTCACTGCTTAGCAGCATAGCAACTGTGCGTTTGTGCTTTTTGGAGTTAAGGCCTCATTGTTCATGATGGAGGAAAATAAGTTTGTGGAGAGACGACGTAAGTGGATGTTACATGAGGACAGTTGTCAACAACACAGACACGTCTGTCTATACCAAACATGTACGCAGACATACAGAGCTATGAGACATATTGTTACCGAGATATGAGACTATATACCATTGTATGGATAAAAATGTGTTTTCTCCTGATTTTAAAAGGCTGCATTACTATAAAATGATGTTAGTTTCTCAACTCATCAGTAAAAGTCAATATTGTCACGCCAGAGAAGGAATTTGGTC
>JAQFJB010000019.1:5440034-5452505 GCA_029874875.1 Naso minor
GTTCAACATGCACTAGAGGCTTAATTTAAATATGCCTTTGCAGGGTCTACGTCTGATTAGAAAAGTGTATTTATTCTACATTACTCTTTCTGATTACCAGTGTGACATGGGTCGCTCATGACTCGTGGCTTCTGGCAAACAGCCAGGCTACAGGACTGACAGACAGCACGTAGCCCAGTGCTCCCCCTGCAAGATGGCATCTGTGAGCCTCGGCAGCATTGCCAACAGCACAGCACACAACAGATTGTAAATGTTATCAGTGATGTCAGGTTGAGTCTATATTTGTCTCTGATATAGGCTCATAGTGCTCATCAAACAGTATTATGACGAAAAACAACAGTGGACATTTGTGTTGACCAGAGATCTGACAAATCCTGGTCAGAGAGTGAGCTGTCATCTGGTCAGAGCTTTTGCGGCCATAGTCCCCCTCGTTGTTCCTGCACCAAACAGCTCAGCTTCGTCGGTTTCCTTATGGGACATCACCCCCTTGTGTTTGGTATGCAGGTGTCTAATCTGGGCTGATCCCTTTGTTCCCCATGTTTGGCAATGGCAGAAGCCCCTCACTGGTCTGGGAAGCAGAGATGGCATTCCAGCAGCTCTCCATAATCCTCTGTCGGAAGTCCAGTAGACGAGTGGCTGGTGTTGATAAAACATGCTCCCAGTGGAATTTTACAGTTTGGGGATGTTTTCTTTGTTATGCGAGGGAATGAAAAGAAAAAAAAAACACAGTGACTGCACTTTCTGTTGTCCAAAACTTGACACAAATGTTGTTTCATAGATTTCATTAAAAAAAAAAAAAAAGTTGTTTGCAAATACATTCTGCAAAACGGTAATACTCAAACACAACCATCCTAACTTTTAAACTTGTTAAACATTATTTATACCCCTGGATAGGCACTCTCACTTTCCACAGTTAACAAATACTGTCATATGGTTTATCACACATGTACTCTAAAATAAATCACTTCTCCAGTGTGTAGAGCTCATTTAGATGCACCGTGGTTATTCTGCATTGATTTCTTGTTTTCACTGTTAGTTGCATCAAGTGGCCATTCGCTTAAAATATTGCTTTTGCCATCATCGATCAGGTCTCTGTCTACTACTTACTACTGAAGAGTGTTGGAGAAGACTTTGAAAAGTTTGTAGTGTGTGTGTGTGTGTGTGTGTGTGTGTGTGTGTGTGTGTATATGTGTGTTTGTGGATATAAGGAAAATAAAGTTGAATTAAGAAGAAAAAAAAAATCTAAAATCTTTTGACTTTTTGGGTGTATATTTTGACTGATTTAATCATATAGTTTCCTCTTAGACATGACAGTTTGTACTACGCAATGACAGAATTAGAAAAGGCTGAGATAATTATTTTCAATAATTACTTTCACTTGAGATGATTTACGACAGGTGTTAATAAACATTTTCTACATTATTATTTTCCCCGAAAGGTGCTTATCCGTGTCATTGACACAAACAACCACCGGCCTCAGTTCTCTCAGAAGTCATATGAGGTGAATGTTTCTGAAGACCAGCCAGCAGGGACTGAAGTTTTGCAGATCAGCGCTGTGGACAGAGACGAGAAGAACAAATTGACCTTTACTCTCCTGAGCAGCACAGACCCCTTCAGCCTGAGGAAGTTTCGACTAGACCCAGGAACAGGCACTCTATACACCGCTGAGCGACTGGATCATGAGACCATGCATCGCCACATCCTCACCGTCATGGTATTAATCAATCAACAATTAATCAATGAACACTGACCATTTTTCAGTAGATTTATGAATTATAAGAGGCTCTCAAATGTAGTTTATAGTTTATGGTGTGAATCATTCTGTATTGTTTGCTTTGTTGTAAAATGAACATCCATGAAATTACGGTACTTTGTTTGTTTCTCTGCTTTTTAAAATCTGAATATTTTGCAGTTTCATAATGTTACTGCCTAGGAATGAATTATCCCTTGAAGCCTCTCTTCTATCTCTGTTTTTATTCTTCCCTCCTCTGTCTGTATTTTTTCTCTAGGTTCGAGACCAGGACATCCCAGTAAAGAGGAATCTTGTGCGGGTTATTGTCAATGTGGTTGACACTAATGACAATGCACCCTGGTTTATCGGTACGCCTTACTCTGGCCGTGTATTTGAATCTGCAGCTGTAGGCTCAGCTGTGCTCCACGTCACAGCTCTTGACAAAGACAAGGGCCACAACGCTGAGGTTGTTTACAGCATTGAATCAGGTAAGTACACACAACATTGTAGAAGTTTCCGTGGTTTTCTCTCGTAGCATAAAGCTTTTATTGTAAAATCATGCAAATGACATCAGCTGATAAAAATGTATGAGTCATCTTCAGTCCTGCCACCCACTGGATCCTGATCATGAATGGAATACTTAACAAAGAGTTGGAGAATATTGAAGACTGTGTAGCTGATCTTCAACACGTGGGAGAAGGGCAGAGCCCCCCTCAGAATTTCCCACAATTCTTTTCTTCGACAGTACACTATTACATGAGAACAAGAAACGTGGCTTTTAGCCTATACGTGAATATTTGAAATAGCTGATATGAATTGTTTGGAATCCAGCTGAGGATGTTTGGCATGGAAAGAACATTAGCATTTTTTACTTTTTAATGTTGAAGGGGAAAAATATTGCTAATCAACCTTCTTCCTAATATGACAAATAGCAAAATAACATGTCAGACACAAATCACAGGCCAGAATGAAAAACAAATCCAACAATTCACAGCCACAAAAATATAATTCTGTTGTCTTGTCTTGCTTACAGGAAATTTTGCCAACTCATTTGCAGTTGACCCTGTTCTTGGGACAATTACAGTAGCCAAAGAGCTGGATCGCAGCAGCAAGACCATGTTTGAACTCACTGTCAAGGCATCTGATAATGGAATATCGCCCCTGTCAACTACAGCCACTGTACATATTGTGGTAACAATTTCTGACAATGCTGCACCCAGATTCACTGAAAAGGAGTTCTCTGCAGAAGTCAGTGAATCAGCCCATCCAGGAAGTTTTGTCAGCTTGGTCACAGCCCTCAGTCAGTCATCTGTTTTCTATCAAATAAAAAGTGGCAACATCAATAATGCATTTGATATAAACCCAAACTCAGGAGTAGTTGTCACCCATAAAGCTTTAGATTACGAGACCGTCTCTCAATACATACTCATTATACAGGGCACCAACATGGCAGGACTTGCCAGCAACACAACACTTCTAATTCATCTGAAGGACGAAAATGATAATGCTCCAGTTTTTCTCCAGAGGGAATTTAAAGGAGTAATCAGTGAGTCAGCCCCAATCAACAGTGTTGTTCTGACCCGTGAAAACACCCCTTTTGTCGTTCGTGCCACTGATGCTGATTGTGACCAGAATGCCATGCTCATCTATCAAATTGTTGAACCTTTTGCGCATAACTATTTTGCTATTGACTCAAGCACAGGAGCCATAAAAATCACAACAGCTTTGGATTATGAACAGAGGAGTGTTTTCCACTTCACAGTCCAGGTCCATGATCTTGGAATACCACGGCTGTTTGCAGAGAAGGCGGCCAATGTCACCATTGAAGTACTTGATGTTAATGACTGCTCTCCAGTTTTTAGCCAAGAACTGTATGAAACAACCGTCATAGTACCAACATATAAAGGAGTGGAAGTTATTAAGGTCATTGCTGAAGACTCAGACTCTGGACCCAACTCCAAACTTCTCTTCTCAATCTCTGAGGGAAATATCGGTGATAAATTTAAAATGGATCCCATATCTGGCATAATCTCTATTCAGAATGTCACACAGCTCAGAAGCAGATATGAATTAAAGGTTAGGGTCTCTGATGGTAGATTTGCTACAGTTGCTGCAGTTAAGGTAAATGTCAAGGAAAACAGGGAGACCAAGCTGAAGTTCACAATGGAGTCATACAAAGCCTATGTCCAAGAAAACTCCTCTGAGAAGAAAACCCTCGCAGTTATTGCTGCTGTTGGGAACCAAGTGAATGAGCCTTTGTTTTACAAAATATTAAACCCTGACAGCAAATTTAAAATCAGCCGCACATCCGGAGTAATTTCAACCACTGGGATTCCATTTGATCGTGAGACACAGGACAAATTTGATATAGTAGTTGAGGTCACCCGAGAGGATAATTCTGAAGATGGGGCCCATGTTCTAGTAACTGTGATGGTGGAAGATGTTAATGACAACAAACCAATGTTTGTCAATCTTCCCTATCATGCCCTGGTCCAAGTGGATGCAGAGGAAGGCCAAGTCATTCGACAAGTCACAGCCATGGACAGAGACATTGGTTCCAATTCAGATATCCATTATGAACTAAAGGAGCACCAGGAAAACTTTGAAATAAGCCCCTCTGGTGAAATCTCCCTCAAAAAGAAATTTGAGAAGGAGTCACTTAATACAGATTTTGTCATCGTTGTTATAGCAAAGGATAATGGAGAGCCAGCACTCTCAGCAGAAGTAGAGGTGCCAATAACAGTGGTTAACAAAGCCACGCCTGTGTTTGAAAAGCCGTTTTACAGCATTGAAATCCCTGAGAACATTCAGTTACACACACCTGTGCTTCATGTTCAGGCCAATGATTCTGAAGGGCCTCGTATAGTGTACACAATCTCTGAGGGTGATCCTTTCAAACAATTCTCAGTTGATTTCAACACAGGTGTAATTCATGTGATTCAGCCTCTGGATTTTGAAACACATCCGGCCTACAAGTTGAATGTCAGAGCCACAGATTCTCTGACTGGAGCACACTCTGAAGTGTTTGTTGATATCATCCTGGAAGATGTAAATGACAACGCCCCTGTGTTTCTGTCAAAAGTGTACTATGCAAACATTTCGGAGGCCGCTGTCATTGGTACATCCATTTTGCAAGTTGATGCCATAGATTCTGATACTGGTAACAACCAAGAAGTCTTCTTTCAATTGGTTGAGGAAAAGGGAAAGAGTTCTGATTATTTCATTATTGACCGTGACACAGGAGTAATTTCTACAGCTCAAGTTCTTGATCATGAGGAGATCCAGCAGCACAAACTCAGAGTCCGCGTTGTGGATGGAGGAGTTCCAGCCCTCTCTAGTGATGTGATTGTGACTATAGATGTTACAGACCTGAATGACAATGCTCCAATATTTACAGAACACACATACAAAACAACTGTTAGTGAATTGGCCCCACGTGGGCACTTCATCACCCAAGTTCAGGCATCTGATGCTGATAGTTCAGACACAGATAATTTGGAGTTCTCCATTACATCAGGCAACGAAGATCTAAACTTCTCAATTGACAAACACACAGGCGCCCTTGTCATTTCCAACCACCGCAGGTCACATATGCAGCCTTTGTATAACCTTAATGTGTCAGTATCAGATGGTGTATTCAGAAGCTCAGCAGTTGTCATGATAACAGTTATTGGTGCCAATTTCCACAACCCCACCTTCTCTCAATTAGACTATGTGGTAGAGCTGGTTGAAAACTCACCTGTTGGTACTTTGGTAGCAGAAGCAAAGGCAACAGATGATGATGAAGGCATTTATGGGCAAATAACGTACCAGATTGTCAATGACTTTGCCAAAGAAAAATTCTCTGTCAATGAACATGGAGAGGTTTTCACTCAAGAGAGCCTTGATCGTGAGAATACCATTGAGAAGGTTATTCCCATTTCTCTCATTGCTAAAGACGGCGGTGGAAAAGTAGGCTTCTGTACAGTCAATGTCATTCTCACGGATGTCAATGACAATGCCCCACAATTCAAAGCAGCTGAATACAAAGCCACTATTGCATCAGATGCCCCAAGGGGAACCTCCGTGGTTAAAATAGCTGCTTCAGACATGGATGAAGGAAGCAATGCTGACATAGAGTATTCGATTGAAGCAGATGTTGAAAATGTGGAGGAGAACTTTGAAATCCACCCAATCTCTGGGGTCATTGTAACTAAAGAGAGTCTCATTGGACTTGAAAATGAGCTCTATGCATTCTTTGTTAGGGCAAAGGATACAGGGAATCCACCCAACCATTCTGTTGTACAGGTTTACATTAGGATTGTTGCACCTGAGACCCCAATTCCCAAATTCACTGAAGCCCATTACCGCTATACAATTGCTGAAGACCTTCCCATTGGCACTGAGATTGATGTAATTCAGGCTGTGAGTGAGCTACCGGTCGTTTACAGCCTTGTGAATGGTAACACTCCCGAGAGTAATGAAGATGAGGTTTTTGTTGTAGACAGAGACAGTGGAGCCTTGAAGCTTCAGAAAGGCCTCGACCATGAGACGACTAAATGGTACCAACTCACTTTGCTTGCCCAAACCAAACATGAGAACTATGATGTGGTGGCAACCGTAAATGTAAACATTCAAGTGAAAGATCTTAATGACAACAAGCCTGTCTTTGAGTCAGACCCTTATGAAGCTGTTGTTGTGGAAAACCTTCCAAGTGGGACTCACGTGATCCAAGTTAAAGCCACTGACCAAGACTCTGGAACCAATGGCCATGTTGTTTACAGCCTCGACCCTAAGCAGAACTCGCCCGAGGTCCCTGAGCTCTTTGCTGTTAATAGTGAAACTGGATGGGTGACGACCTTAGAAGAACTTGACCGTGAAAAGATGGAAAAATACACAATTGCAGTCATAGCCACAGACCAAGGTGACAAAGTCCAACACGTTACTGGTACCAAAGTGGAGGTAACAGTTGCTGATGTGAATGACAACCCGCCCCGCTTCACTGCTGAGATCTACAAAGGCACAGTCAGTGAAGATGACCCTCCTCCCAGTGGGGTGATCGCAATCCTTAGCACCACAGATGATGATTCTGAGGACATCAATAAACAAGTTAACTACTTCATCACAGGTGGGTGTTTGTTCATTTCGCGAAACATTAGTGAGCTGATTCCATACTCCTTTGTGTAACAGTTTCTCATAAACAGAGCTTAGGGGGGATTATCTATTTATGCCACTTAATGAAATGATAATATCTCATTTTTGAAACATTTCACAATTTATTATCTGTTAGGAGTTTGAGTTATTGCCTAATCTGCTAAAACTCATGGCAAATATTTAGGTCACAAAAATACAGAAATGTGTAGTTATATGAATAATGCTTTGAATACAATGGGAAAAATTCCTCTAGTGCTCATTAGCAAATGTAGACTCAAGTCTAGAAATATTATGAGAAAGCAGAAATCCTCACTTTCGTCAGTTCATATACATTTTCTGTAGTGTCTTTATTTTTGGGATTGCTTGTGTACCTCACAAAAATAGTTTCAGAAGGAAGGATTTGCTTAGCTATTAATTGATATTTAGACGAATGTAGTTTAATATCCAGGGCAGATCCTTGTCCTAGTGTTGTTTTGTAATGACTTGTACTGCTTCTTGCTTTCCTGCCTCTGATTTGTTGATCATTCTGAAGTTGTGTAATTCTTTTTAACGCCAAACAGGAGGGGACCCACTAGGGCAGTTTGCAATCGAACATGTTCAGAATGAATGGAAGGTCTCTGTCAGAAAGCCCTTGGACCGTGAAGAGAAGGACAATTACCTTCTTAACATTACGGCCAGTGATGGCATCTTCACTGCCAAAGCCACAGTGGAGGTCAAAGTGCTTGATGCCAATGACAACAGCCCTGTATGCGAAAAGGTAGTTTTTTTTTGTTCTCGAATTCATTCTAAGTTTAGCATTCAGTTTCATATTTGTTATATGTTTGTTACATGTTTGTTGTGCCCTTACCATCATGGTGTTCAATCTATTTTTCTTACATTTTTCCGTTCCCCAGTCCCTATACAGTGAGAGAGTCCCAGAGGACTCCCCTGCTGGTAGACTCATCTTGCAGGTCTCTGCTACAGATGCTGACATCCGTTCAAACGCCCAAATCGCTTATGAGCTCCAGGGAGCTGGATCTGAACTTTTCATCATTGACTCTGATACAGGTGTGTATTTGTGTGTTAACATTAATTGATGCAAGTAATTATGTATATAAAGAAGAGTGTTGATCGTGCATAGTTTTTTGGTCAATGTGAAATAGCAATATATTTAATTAAATTAATATTAAAGTGGGGACTAAATATTATATCAAGATTTATATATCGATAAGTAGATAGATGTATGGATGGACTGTTGAATAACTAGCTAGATAGCTATCTAGCCAAATGGCTACCTAGATTAATTGTTGATTGATTGAGTTTGATTAATTAATTTGAAAAATGGTCCATAGTCATTGGGTTACTTTGCATAGCTGTGTTAAAGTTTTTTTGAGGCAGTATGTGGGGCACTCATGTTAAGGTTTCTAATGAAACACTCTTGGCTTTCTGCTTCAGGCCACATAATCAAAAAGTCAGCTAAGTATGACCACAGTTTGAGATTTAAAAATTGGGATCCCTCTGCAAGTTTTTGTGTGTGTGCGTGTGCGTGTGTGCATGTTCTTGAATGTGTGTGAATCATTATCAGCAATCGAGGAGGCAACCTTGCTTTCTAGACCTACTTGTTATTTAGTTATTCATTTTTAAGAGATCCGGGAACATTTCCCTGCAGGGCAACTGAAAGACCCACAGTAGCACTAAAATACAGAGTTGCACATTTAAATTGAATTTATGACTGCCATACTTATTGCTTGCAAATAATTTCTTCTGGGAGACCCTCTTAAATCAGACATCTGGCAAAGATGGAAAAAGAAAGAAGAAAATAAAGAAAAGCAACAGTTAATCACCACCAAATTGATTTTTAAAGTAAATGCAAAGTAGGGAAAGGAAAAAAAAAAACGGTAGATTTAAGCAGCTACACAACACATCTGCTGCTGTATAGAATCCTAAAGTTATGGCAAAATTCACTTTTATATGCTGAGACACTGACACTAAGGCAGACAATAAGACAACAATACCACCCAGCTGTCTTTTGGCAACTCTCGATATTGAGTTTCCAGCAGCAGTGCTACTGTTATGAAGGGGGTATGTTATTTCTTTTTCTGTGCAGACGAGTTAGATTATTGTAGATGAAGACTGCCAAGCTGCAGTTTTCCAGAGAGGTTGTGGTAATGTTGGCTGCCTCTCATCCCAGGACACTTCCAAGCTGCTCTTAGCTGCCAGCTCTGATGGGTTCCTTCATCCGGCCGCTCTCTCTGCCATTTTACCCTCCTGTTGTGCTGCAATTACTTATTTATTCCTATCTTCTCTCCCTTGAAAGCCACTAGTTGTTTAGGTGCTTTGTACTTGGTTAGTAGACAGCA
The DNA here is from genome assembly GCA_029874875.1 of Naso minor. Lineage (NCBI taxonomy): Eukaryota > Metazoa > Chordata > Actinopteri > Acanthuriformes > Acanthuridae > Naso > Naso minor. Next base: position 5,449,239 of record JAQFJB010000019.1, read on the forward strand.
GATATGGGATACTGGGCTGTAGAGTATATAATCATGACATGACCTCAAAATTATCAGTTGAAAGTTTTTAAGCAGAATTTATGTCTGTATGCTTTATGTTGTTCTTTATAAAGCAGGTGACTTCTTTTTCCTATGTGCCCTTGTGTTTTTTTTTCCTGAAAATTGTTCTGTCTCACCTTCAGGGGAGCTGAAGACCTTGCAGCCCCTGGACCGAGAGGAGCAAGAGGAGCACAGGTTCAAAATGCGGGCAGTGGACGGAGGGGGTCGGTACTGCGAGGCTGACATCCACATCACTGTGGACGATGTCAACGACAACCCACCACAATTCTCATCTGATCCCTATACCATCACAGTCTTCGAGAACACAGAGATGGGCACATATGTGGCAAAACTGCTGGCAACTGATATTGATACTGGTGAGTTCTCAGGCGCAAATCCTCCATGGCAGTGTTCTTAAAAAAGAGGAAGTCCTTTACCCCCCAAAAAAATTACAGTAAGAAGAGTGAATCCATTATCTATCCCTCATTCCAAAATATGTTTGAAATAGAAAATCAGTTTTATTTTTCTATTTATGAGTAAAGTAATCAAAGCTGAAAAATAGTCTGTTTCAACATGTAAGTCATTTTTTCGACATAATCACCGTTTGAAGAATCAGATGGCTGTTCTTCTTTTGTTTTGCTTCCTGTTTCAATGGAGCTTGTCTTTTTTTGCCATTTTAACAAAAAACTCTTAAATCATGTAGTTTAGTACAATTTATTACCTTGCTTCGCCTGTCGTTTTGCAGTTTACAATGTTATCGGGAGCACATTTACAGCGTAAAATTCTTAATATTGGTCAACAAAAGAGGGCTTCTCATTTCTACCTAGTGACCAAAATAAGTGACTAGTGACTAAAATTTTGAGCACAAAGAAGAGAAATAACCCTCAGACTAGCAGGCATCACATAGCTAGAAAATGCTAATTTCTACTTTGTGAGCATTTTCCCTATTTGAAATATCTTCCAGTACTAGTTCCTATAACAATATTGAATGAATAGTGAACTTAACTATGTTTTAGATAAACAAAGCTTGTGCTAAGGCAAAGAAAGTTAATCACTAGTCAATATACTGACATGTCTGTATGCTTCAAATGCTGTAAATAGCAAACTAAGGCATTATTCAAAGTCATAATCCAAAATAGCCCTTTTGATTCAAGAATAGCATCATGGTATTCAGTGTGCATACTGCATCTTGGCTAAATGCTGACTCATAATGCACAGGCTATTATCTTTCCTTCATGCAACTGCATTGCACTAAATGGCACGAGAGAGCGATAACAAATGTGGAATTTCATGAATGATCAACCCCTCAAATTAAAAGCTCCATTACACTCTAATGAAATTCTTCTCTCTTCAAGCTGAATTCTCAAAAGGGCTGATTACAATTTTCCATTTGCCTGGTGCAAAACTACAGGGCCACATATTTTATCTGAGGCACATTTCAGAACGTATTGCCAACGGCGGAGGAACTTAATACCATGCAGTTAAGCAATCATTTGAGCTCCTTAACACTTGATCCAAGAGGCTATTTGACCTGCTGTCACAGATTACACCTTTCCTTTATTGGAGCTGGACGTTCTACAGTACCTTAAAGAACCATTACAGCCTATTTACATTATACAATCAACACCCTCTCTATCTATTTTTCTTTTTTCAGTCCCTCATTTTGACTGGACTGACAGCTTGGCAGAATGAAAGGCATGCTTGAATATGATTCCTCAGAGTTTAATGTTAAATGGTGAAAGGAAAGAGATGGTAATAAGACATGTCTTCCCCGAGGCTTTGCTGGCCAAAAAATTGCTTCAAATCTTGGATATCAAGGATAAGGGTACTAGAAGGAGAGGTGGAGAAAAAAAGATGCTCCCTGCAGGTTAGCTTGCGGCAATAATTATTTAGAGTTACACTTCACTGTGCAAGTGCAAGGAGAGGGGCATTTGATTAGTATTCCACATGTACCAGTATCGCGTGCATGGAGAGTTTTTTTTGTCTTTCTTGTATTTTTGAACGCAAGCTTGAAGCCCAACTAGCAGGTTCCAAGCAAGATATAAGGTGTATGAGAAAACATCGGTGTTGTAGCTTTGACCTAGTTCACTCAGGCTTCAGTGAACTGTCTTTGCAACCAACCATCAAAATGTGAGGCCAAATGTAACCTTTCTCCTGAGAGAAAAGAGCTGCCTTATCCTTTATCAACATTTGACTGCATATCTCTGCAAAGACTCATACTTGGCGCTGGCTTCTGTGCTGCCACAGCCTCTATAATCTGCCTGTCCATTTGGCTTGAAGATGTTTGATACTTAAACCCACATTGCTGCTCCTCAGTTCATCCTGCTGTTTCTATCTCTGAAAGGCAGCACTTATCAGTATAGAGTGGTTATGAACCAGACATACAAACAGACCCAAACTGGTGCCCTTGATCTTTGATAAACTGAAGTTATGCGAGTATGCATTCCTTCTCTGACTCTGCCTTGTCCTTTATCACTCTGCCCGGACCTGAGTGTCTGTCTTCACCCTCTTCTCTGCCTTGCTGTTATTTTCCTCAGTTGTTTTCTTATGTTGCTCCAGTGTGGAGGAATTTAATAATCTTTTGTTTGTCCACCTTGGTGCTGTGCCAGTTTACAATGTTGCCTCCAATACTGTTAAAAAAGAAAAATAAATCCTGAAGTACTAGCTATCCTCAAAATGAAATCTGTGTTCCTTAAAGATCTACGTGCAGTTAGAATGTTTGCTTTTATCAATATTACAGAGATTTACAAGACTAAAAGTGCCATGTAACATTAGTTTTAGCGTAGGATTGCAACTGAGAAATATGTTGATTCATTAATCTGCTGACTAGTTTCTCCACTAGGTGTTCAATAATTTTGTCTAAACAAAATAATAGAAAGACGTAATAAAATTCCCTCTACAATTTGCGGCAGCCTAAGGATATGGATTCAAACTCCTTGTTTTATCCATCCACCAGGCAAAACCCGAAAGATGATTAGTATACTTGTTGTATTATGTCTGAGGAAGAAGTCGCAGATTAATTTTATGTCAGTCGACTAATCATTCAATTAATCATTCCAGCCATGGGACTGAGTTGAGCAAACATACAAACATATCCGTGCTTACTTCATTTTGTGAAAGGCCATTTAAATTAAAATACTTATATTTAACATGGCAAATGCACTTCTTTGGTCACAAAGCAGCTGCATCACGAGCACATACTACTACCCGGGTCTCCAGCTGAGCAGT
>JAQFJB010000019.1:5689880-5700072 GCA_029874875.1 Naso minor
CAGGTCTTTTCCAAACAGTGCTTCAATATTGAGGCATTGTGTGCCCCATCCTGCTCTTCTTAAATGTGATGATTTTTCTGAACACTATCTACGGAACTTCCATAAAGACATGGATAATGAGGCTGAGGGCAACATACAGTGTGTAGTGCTCAAAGTAACATGCTGATTTTCATTATCTCGCTCCTTTGCTAGGGCTTCGAATAAGACTGCTGCTGTAATGTGATTCTGTCGTGTGATTCATAGCCTGTTAATGTATGCATATGAATTTAATGGATATCAATTCTAAAGGGTCTAGGTGTTGAAATTGACTGTCTCTAAGATTCCCAATATGACATGTGTTGGACAATGTGTTTTGTATTATTTGGTGCATACAAGTTTATTTACTCTCTGACAATATGTACATATTGTACACTGTCTTATAAAAGAGCTTGGGTGCCCTCATGTTTTCGAGAAAGTATCACCCCAGTTAATGTAGTGAAGCAAAATTTCTCAGTAGGATTTGTCAAAAGTAAAAGGTTCTGCGTCACTGCTTTCATCCTCATGAGCCAGTCTTTATCTCCATCCTGGTTCATCTTGTGCCCATCTCCCCTTGCCACTTTTGCTCATTCCTAACCATGAGGTCCATGTCTCTCTTTGTGTGTGACTTCTTCCCACACTTCTTTTCTTCTTTTTTCTACCTCCTCTCTCTGTCACTGTCATGCTTCCCAGACCTATGATGACATAGATTTAGAGAACGAGCCTTGGTATAAGTTCTTTTCCGAGCTGGAGTTTGGGCGGCCGGTAAGTCAGGGCCGTAGCTGCTTCCTTGACCACAATCCTGCCATAGGCACACACCCACTTTCTCCACCCCACCCATGATTTTCTATAAATGTCTCCACCAGTGGACTGGGTGGGGTTAGTTGTTTGGGCATGTGGTACTTTTTGGGTGCTGTGACCCCCCACCCTATCCCCACCCTTGTGACAGGCTGTGTTATGTCTCTGTGTTGCTGGGTTTTTTGGTCTGGTGGCTAGCTGGCACTGAATTCACACACAAATGATGATGATTTATTTTGTGTCTTGTCCAAAAGTGAGTAAGAAAATAAGTCAAAGGGCAGTGAGGCCCAGGTGCTTTATTATTCAATCAATCCTTATATTAATTAATTGGTAATAGATTAATTTCCCAATGATAAATTATATCCTTTTGCTCCATAAAACAATCTGAGTCTGTGCAGGTTCTTCATCTCTTGCACATGCAGACATGTATCAATTAATCAGCTTTTTATTTAGCCTGTATAGTCATTTCATATTACATATTTTGCTGCAAGTATTTGTTTTTATCTTCAGTCTTGGTGAAGGAACGCTCTGCATATCCCTAATGTAAATGCTTTGACGCCCTCCACTGGTTATAAGTGGTAATAACTATATAGTGGCTAAGAGCAAGGGTTGCCTCCAGCCACAGATCTGGCATCAAATTACCCCAACCTGACTGATTTACAAAGTGTCATGAGGGCATGCCTAAGTCCATGCCAGCATGACATCAGGTATTGATTTGTTGGGCTTATTTGGAATATTCAGGTGAAAATATCACATCTGGAGCCTGCATGACTTCCTACCGTCATGTACGGCTGTTAGTTGAGGTTTCTACCTGCAATATTTTGAATGTTTCACATCACTGAATAAGCCCTTAGAGTGTAGATGGTTTTCCTTAATGCACGGACTTGTCTAGTTGGAGCAGAATCTCACTGTATGTTCAGTGCTTGAGTGTATATTGAGGTGAAACAAGAAGTCCCAAAAATTTTGACCAACTGAGTGAACAGTAAATTATCTGCACTTGTAAATAAGCTCTAAATCACAGCATTTGATAGTGCAATTTGTTGCACTCTCAAATAAATACAAGACTACAGCTTGTGCTTCACTTAGCTTTCTGCTTTATAGCTTGCTCTCACACTCTGCATGTGTGTGTGGTACACAGGCACATTTCTGTGTGTTTGTTTGTGTGTGCGTGTGGTGTAAAGGTTAATATAGTCAGCCTGATTTATTTTAGCTCTGACACTGTAGTTTAAGTGTGGCTATTTTAAGATTAACTTAGGAATAAAGCATCATAGATGACAAAGGATGTGCATAAGAAATAACTCATATGTTTAAGTATATGTGGTTTGTTTTGGAGTAAAAGTGCATACTGTAAGTGTGTATGGAGTGTGTGCACATGTGCATCTACATGCAAAGCACATGTGCAGCATTTTTTAACCAGTCCATCTCTGGTTACCCAGATTCTCTAACGGGTGTCACTCTCTCCACATGTTTCTTGTTTTCTCCTTGTGACATCACCACTGCTCCTCCTCCTTCACCTCATTTTCACCTTCTTCCTATTCCTCCTCATCTCCTCCTCCTCTTACTGCTCACTGCTGCTGCTTGTGGCGCAAGCCTCCTAAAAAACGACTGGATTATAATCCAGACATCACCGCTCGCCAGCACATTGAGGTAATCTCACATTCATGAGTGTTTCAGTATTGTTGTTAAACGCACAATATCTAACCAGTCATAGCAGTCGTTAATTAATTTTACTAAGGAATTATGTGAGATCTGACGACTGAAAATAAGTGTAAAGTATTATGATATAAATTCAGTATTATGTCAACATGTCGGCCATCTACTCCAAGCTGAGCATGATTTTGTCCTGTGAAGACTGTTGAACATATACCGTGGCTTTGAAATGCTATTTATATGCTTGGCATTGTAGAAAACCTGCTGTTTATACCGTTTACACTAGATACTTCTTCCCCCCCACCCACCCCATTCTGCTCAGTTTTTTCCTCAGAGAGTTATTATCAAGAACTAGCTTTTTTTTATGTATGGCTCAAAATATAATTCACTTGAAATTTTTTAAAATGTTTTTACATTTATTATTTTTGCATTTGATGATTGGTCTTTTCTCAGAGAGCCTTGTGTTGTGGAAATGTACTGACTATTATTTACCATCAAGACCCATTCCAGCTAATCCACGCCAGGTTTTGCAGGGTAACATTTGCCCCCTTAGCTCAGCTCGAAACATCCTTTGCTATATCGCGTTTGCCATCATCCAGAACAGCGCAACCGAGCGCAGAAATGTATCTTCTCAGCTTACACCAGTAGGCCTCTTCTCAGTCAGGTGTGCCATGTGGAACCAGCATCTATCGCACCTTAAGCTGGGGGAGTGTTTTGATTGTGGCACAGCAACAACCGCATGCAGACTGTGCATTGTGAGCTGCTCTGCCTCAAGTCTTTGTTCTTGCGGAGCTCACTTTTCTCTTTTGTTGTCTGCCCTATTTCAGACATCCCTGCACATCACTCCAGCTGACAAGGCTCCAGAGAGACCTGCGAGGTAAACCCTGTTTCTTTTATTTTCCTCTGCATCTCTCCTTCCCTCTCCCCAGTCCTCTCTACAGCTGTGGCCCTTATTGTGATTCTGCACGGAATCAGAGCTGCTCTTTCTTTCCTCTGGTCTGGTGCAAATAGCCTTTGTTCTTCCTTTAAAGGATGTTTGCCAGAATTACCGTTAGTCCTTATTTGCTTTTGTCACTAAGGCAGGGTGCTTTTCATTCGCCTACCACTAACTGAGCCAGAATAAATTAACCCGGCAAACCCATTGACTCTGTCCTTCCCCTCCTGTCCTTCCCTCAACCCCCCTCTTCCTGCCCTCGTCTTACTCCCTTTCATTCAATGGCCTGCTTATTCACTCGCATTTTCCTTGGTGAACAGAGAGGTCAGGAATAGGATGTGATGAATTGGCCGTGTAAATCATGCAAGTACATTAACTTTGGATAAGTATGTACTGAATTGAAAGCCCGTTGATATTCTTAAACATTTTAACATTACAGTAACACTTCTGTCTCATTTTTTTGCTGACACAATAGCCCAATTTTTAGTAGTTTAAGCTTTGAAATATTCAAAAGTCCATTAATAATGCTAAGGAGTGTAACATCCTCTTAGTCCGTAAATGACCATGAAAACTTTCCCTCTCAGTTAAACATGAAAATCCCCCAACCTGTACTATTTATTTGTCTCTACCACCACCTAAGTGGTTAAGAAAAAGAGTAAACATGTTTTCAACTGTTTTTACATGATCATTTGATTATATATATTATTTATTTATTTGTTTTATTTATTTAAAGGAGACCTTTTTTGCACATTAAGCCTTCTAATAAGGATATTTACGATCATATATGCTATTCTACAGCGCTTTTATGACGAATGGCGCAGTCCTTAGAGCTGGAGCTCATTGCTGACGTCACTGCTGGCTGAAAAAGGCTGAAAACAACGAAGGAACATGTGCACTCAGCTAATCCGTTGAAAACCACAACAAACGCTTGTTATAAAAGAGCTTCAGCTCTCAGGATTGCGCCGGTCATCAAAATAATGTTGTAGAACATTGTATAAGATCGTAGATATCCTTAAAATAAGGCTTAATGTGCAAAAAAAAAAATCCCAAACTTCTCCTATAACCCTATACTGAGTTTGTAAGTATCAATTTTACAGGTGATATAATAAATTGAATGTGCTCACAACATATTTATAGAGCATAAGAATTTATTATTTAAAATGCATTAATCAGTGTTGTGGAAGTAATTATTACTGATGTCTGACTGTGTTGTAGTGCTGCCAGTGACCACAGGAAGAGAAGGAAGTCTGAGCCATTAAGTTCCCAAGTGAATGCTCAGTCTCACAGCAGAACTACAACTTCCCCTAAACCAGTGGATCCCTACAGACCCAGCAGCAGCCTTAAAAAACCTGTAATTCGTTCCTCACCGTCCTCACCCTCTAGAGCCAAAGGTACACACAAAGACGCACACAGTTATTTTTAACTGATTTTTTTTTATTCTATCTTTGTTTCTTTTCCCTTTTATTCCTCAGAATGTCATATGTGTGAACTGTACTTTACACATCGCCAGAAGAACAAAGAAGATTTGTTGTCGTATGTTTTTTTTTTCAATGTAATATCTGTCTGGTGAGGTCAGAAATTTCCCTGTTTGATTTTTGTGGAAGACGGAAGACAAAACATCACATCACATTTTTTCCCACCCTCTTTTCTCTTCTAAATCCTCTTCCTCTCCCTAGCTCCTCCCCTTTTTTTCTTGGTATTACTGCTTAACATGCTTTCCTCCTTCTTCTCTTTCATCACGCTGCTCTCTGTTGGACTACTGAAAGGTGGGGACGCATGCAATATGTATTCAAACAGTTTGACCTCACACGGTCCTGATCAGGGCCCTTATCTGCTCCCCGCTGTCCCATCTGACCCTGTCTGTCACCATGAGGATGCTAGTCAGGAAAGCAGCTCTTCCTCCAAGCAGTCTGTCTGCTGTAAGAACAGTTGGCAAACAAAGCGCCAGGATCCTGATACATGGAGTAGTGTGGAGGAGGTAACGCCCTCCCCAGGGAAGCTCAAGTCACGCAGCTGTGACGATTTACTCAATGATGGGCATTCTGGCTCTGGCAGGCGCAATGCCACGCGCTCAGAAAGTGCTGGATCCCTTGTTTGTGATGGGAAACCCTCAGGTTCAACTGGATCCACGTCCACTCGCTCATTGCCTCGCCTTCACAGGCGACGAGCACATGATTCACCAGGCTTTCTCCAGCTCTATCGTAAGATGCATCAGATTGACCGTGCCCAGCTCATCCCATCTGAAGTCATCCGCTCAGTCCGTGCTCGCATCCTGGAACTGGAGCGCCAACCCCACCTGCATCGGCATCGCTTTTCCCCTTGGACACCCTCTTGGGGTATGGAGGTGCCACGTGATATGGTGCCAAACCGCATTTCTGAATATGAGCGCCTTATTAAAAAATCTAAATCCTTGCCCAACTTGGGTGATAGTGAGGTGCCTTCAGGCACCACCACACCAGGTGGCTCATCATCCCGGGCCAGCAGTGGGGGTGGCGGGACACCCAGTTTTCCAAAACGCCGTTTTTCCATAGAATCTTTACTTGAGGAAGATAACAACGGCAACAGTGGAACAGTAACTCACACCATGGGTCACTTGCATCGACCTCGGAGTCCCCCTGAGGGTCAGCCTCGGGTTGGGCCAGAGCCCAGCCGTGTGCAGTCCTTACCTGCTCCTTCTGTTCCCCAAGGTCCTCAAGCCAACCCAGACTACTCTGACAGTGAACAAGACGCTGTTGCATCGGACCTTAGTGACTTTATCCAAGTGGAGGGCTCTTCATTTTGTAGTGAGAGTGACTTTGACCACTGCTCCCTGACCTCCTCTGAGAGCTTGTATGGTTCTTCCACCATCCATCAACATCATCACTTTCGTCATCACCACCACCATCACCACCACCACCCGAGTCACCAAAGTCTAGGCCAAAGTCAAGGCTACCAACACCGTCACCTCATCAGCACCTGCAAAGGCCGCTGCCCAGCCTCGTATACTCGTTTTACAACCATGCGTCGCCATGAGAGAGAACGAGCACGCCAAGAGCATCAGAGACCCGCACAGCAGAGCCGGAGCAGCCATTCTCAAATCCAGAGCTCACAGTCCCAGCAATCGATGTCCAAGCTGGCCTTCCTGGTCAGCCCAGTGCCTTTCCGCAGGAAAAAGGGCTCACCTCCTACCTCTAGAAGAAGCAGTGGTGGTGGAGATCGAGGTAGCAGACCCAAGTCCAAACAGGCCATTTATGAAGCACTAGATGCAGCCTTGAGAGATATATATGAGCACATTCAAACAGAGAGGGGCCACAGAGGAACTCGAGCACCTGATGATAGTATCCTGAGGAGAATACTGGCTGAACTGCTCCCGAATGTGCCTGAGCGAAGCTCCTCTTTGCGGGGGAGGAGGGGGTGTTGGCACGGGGGTCATTCCTCTGCATCTCTGTACCCAGATGGGAGCCCCTCTGCTTATGCCTCATATAGAGGAGATCCTCCCACACCCCGGTTACAGTCACCACAGCTACAGTCACCAATCAGTGCCTGTTACGGACGCCATTCAGACACCTCAAACAATAATGATTATGGAGAGGAGCAGGGCAATGGAAATGGTCTCTGTTACTCAGGTGGAGATAATTCACACTTTGCACTATAAACATGCACAAGTGCACTCCCCTACACATAGTTTTCATTTTTCTACTCACACATGCACACATACATGCATAAATTTTCAAGTTCTGCATCCACATACATTCACTTCAGTGTTTCTGTCAGTATTGCCTGGGCTTGTTGTCATTCTCCTCATTGGTCAATCAGTACATCCATTACTCTTCTTTTTAATACACTCATGTTTTTTTTTTTTTTAATTTTTGGTAAGACCTGTTTACTGTAAATTCTAATCACAGAAATGGCCACCACATCCCTCTGTGTTAAACTGATGCCAGAGAAATTCAAGACTTTCAGCAGATGTTTCACATTAAAGATCAGCCAGTGAAAAGAAGAATTATGCTTCTCGAGATACTGGAAAACCGTTTACCTGTAACTTTAAAGAAAATGCAGACTTTGATGGGCATTAGCTTAATAATGAACAAAACTGAATGGTGAGGCAAAACAATTTGTATGTTAAAAAGAGAAAATCTTAGCGACTTGACGGTATGTCAGACACCTTTGTTTAGGTACTGATGGAAATAGAAACTTTAAATGGGAGTCCTTCAGAAAACAGAGATGCATCTTCTAGAAACAAATGTGTTAATATATACTTAACAACAGGTATTTGAAATTAATTTAATTTCTCTGCAATTGAGGTAAAATTTTAAAAAATAAATCTAAGAATTTATAGTATGTTACTCTGGTTGGAATGAATAAATGTGAATATCCCTGTTGTTTATTATTGATTTGGTTGTATATTTTGTGTTTGCAGATTGATTTACCTATGAAGTCATCTTATTATCCCACCATCATATTTTCCCTTGTGTCTTTTGCTTGTTTATGTTCATGTAAATAGTTTTATCCTTTTTTTTCTCTGTTTTCCCCTTGTTTCTTTTTGTGTTTCAGCTGTTGTGTAGAATTGCATGTGTCATATATTGAGAATGACATTCACTTTGTCTTATCCTATTGAATGGAAATAAAACACCTTTTTTGACTCTGAGCTTTTATTTCCTTATTTATCTTTTTGAATGGCGCCATCACTGTATCATTCATAACTTTCCCAAAGTATATTTTTGTATTGTGAGCATGCGTTTATTTATAATAGCGGTTACTCTGGTGACTCCCATGAACTTTTTTCATGTGTCTCTGGTAATCACAGACCAGGATGTCTCCAGGTGTTATTCCTCCATGGATGGACGTCACACACCACAGAGCAGAAGGGCTACTCCTGACAGAGAGGTAACGGAAACTGATTGCTAGTATTCTCAACAATAATGTGCACTAGATGGTTCATATTTTTTCTTGAGGGTAATTCAGACATAACAATTAAATTTTTAGCCTGCCTAAAATTCACCAGAAAATTGTCTACTGATAGATTGCCACTGAAATAAATAGTATTTCAGACTGAATCCCTTTTGGGGTATTTGTGTGTGTGTGTGTGTGTGTTAAGCTTCACAATACCACAGCAGAATTAAACTTTCTCTTAAAATTTAAAAATTACATTTTATGTTTTGCCTGGTAATGCTTGCTGGCTTTCTTTTCTCACTCTCATCTCTTTAGGTCTCCCATAAACAGATGACACAACTTATTCTGTTCTCTCTCCTCCATCAGAAACAGCCTGCGAGAGCCATTTATGATTTTAAGGCACAAACAGCTAAGTGAGTACAGTAATGCGGCTAAAGGACGACTGGCTTTAAAGCATGATTGTCTGACTACATATCAACACATCTCGACTCATTGCATCCAATGTTATGATTCAGATCGTTTACCATTTCTTGCACAAAGGTTCTTTTGCTTTTCAAGATGACTACACTGTCACATCTTTCCAACACATCTGGATGGCTTTAACTGATTTATTTTGTGCTGTCTTTAAAATTTATGCATGAATAAAGCTGATTTCTGTTGCAATTGATCTTGGTTCATTATGCTTCATTTGCTGCCGTTCTCTAGCTGCTGCTGTTATATGAAATGAGCTGTGCTGATTGAAGTGGTCAGTTCATGTGTGCTGGCACTTTGATAACAGTAATATGTTGCAGGGAGCTGACATTTAAGAAGGGTGATGCAGTGAACATCATCCGGCAGATAGACAACAACTGGTATGAAGGAGAGCACCGTGGACGGATTGGGATATTCCCCATGTCATATGTAGAGGCAAGTGCGCCACTGATAAACTGTATGTGAGTAATGTAGACATACATAATTTTCTGTCCTGGGGGTTATTTGTCTCACTGATTTCTCTCCCTCTTCAACGCACACATTTAATCATAAATCTACACAAATGAACAGAAGATGCCGTCCTCAGAGAAGCAACAGCCGATTCGTCCACCTCCTCCAGCACATGTCAGAGAGATCGGAGAGGCAGTAGCTCGCTACAACTTCAATGCTGATACTAATGTGGAGCTGTCTCTAAGAAAGGTAGTTTGTTTATGTGTAAGAGAAAAGCTAGAACAATGCAACAGTGGTTTAGAATGGTGTGTAATTATGAGGGAGTTTCAAACATGCCCAACCCGAGTACAACGGGCATTCTGAATTTTTTGTTTGAACCTGAGACAGTTAAGCTTGAGCACTGAATAGGTGTTAACATAATGTTAAAAAAACTTTGGTGTTTTGTTCATTTCAACTAGTGCTGTATAGCAGTTAAAAACACTTTATATTTTGTTTGTCTTGTGCCTTGTGTGTGTGTGTGTGTGTGTGTGTGTGTTTGTGTTTGTGTGTAGGGTGAGAGAGTCATTGTGATAAGGCAGGTGGACCAGAACTGGTTTGAGGGGAAGATCCCAGACACAAACAAACAGGGCATCTTTCCTGTGTCATATGTCGACATTGTCAAGCCCTCCCCATCCAAGAGCTCCTCCCGCCATATAGACCCTCATGGTTACCCTGGAAACAGGACACCAAGCTCTACCCCTGTCAAGGTAGGGGAGTCACTACACACACACATTTTGACTATATGATAAAAAAAAAATTTTCTACTTAGCAATTTATTTTGAACTTAAAACAGCAAAGCTGCTTCATACTTTTTTTTATTTATTTCATTTATTTATTTACTTTTTCTTTTTTTTAATTTCATTTTTATTATTATTATATATAATTTTTTTTTTTTTTTTTTGGGGGGGGGGGGGGGGGTTAATTTTTATTAATTTTTACAAGATTTTTGGTTAATAAAAAAAA
>JAQFJB010000019.1:5800451-5810739 GCA_029874875.1 Naso minor
CAGAACTACACACTCACCATACAGGCCCGTGACTATGGCCCCATACCACTCAGCTCCTCCACCCAACTCCAGCTGGTTCTACTGGACCAGAATGATAACATCCCCTCCTTCACTCGTAAGAGCTACCACGCTTCCGTCAGCGAGGGCCTCCCTGCAGGAGCTGAGGTCCTGCATGTCAGGGCCTTCGATCCTGACGAAGGCTCCAACGGGGACGTTACCTACTCTCTGACAGAGGACAGCAGCCAGGGGGCCTTCTCAGTGGACCCTCTCACAGGAGTAATCCGCACCACCAGGTCTCTGGACAGAGAGAGCAGGGCTCAGTACACCTTCAGAGCTGTGGCCACCGATAGCTGCACTCAAGGACCACTGAGCTCTGTGGCGTCGGTGACCATACAGGTGGAGGACGTGAATGACAATGTGCCAGTCTGTGAGCAGAATCCCATCAATGCGTGGGTCTCCATGAGAACTCTACCAAACGAAATAGTTGCCACCGTTACTGCAGCAGATGGAGACCAGGGTGAGAATGGGACAATACAATTTATGCTGTCTGATGAGGAAAATCTGTTTGACATCAACAGCGAAACAGGAGAGATTTCACTGAGAAGACGTGTGAGAGCAGGTTTCTCAGGGAGGAAGCTGCAGGTTGTGGTTTCAGACCTAGGACGCCCTACTTTAACCTCCACCTGCCTGATTTTCATCCATTTGAAGGGAGAACATGAAGGACTGCGGTTCACAAACAAAGTCTACAATGCTACCGTGAAGGAGAACAGTAGAGCTGGTACGTTTTAATACTTCTATCTCTTCTGCTCTGACTAATCACATTTAAAATTCATATTAACCTCGTCGCTTTCTCTTTGTTAAGGTACCTGGATTGCAAAAGTGGAGGCCAGTGACCCAACCAACAGCAGACAGAGGATCACATACACCATTTTCAGTGGCAACGAGAATCGTGTTTTTTCCATAAACCGTCACACAGGTGAGACACATATGACAAATGCAAGCAGCTCACTGGTCATGATTAGCAGATTGCAGTCTTGTTATGTATTTATTCATGCATGCTAATTCTTTTACTCATCAATTTTATTTTCCACAAATGTATCAAGATAATAGCAACTTTTGATTTGCACCCTTATTTCTCACTGTTGCTCACATGCGACCAATTCAGAGCTTCTAATCCAACCATTTTGGGCTCTTGTTGTCTTTCCATGTCTCTCTGCAAAATGCCTTTTCAATTTATCAGGTTCATCTGGTTGTTTATATACACATGTTTTCTAGAGAATTATGATTGTTGCCTGCCTGATTATATCATAATCCACTCCAAAATCTGTTTTGGATTCATTTCTACATAAAGTCATGAAGTAGACACAGTTGGACTCAAATGCATAATATCATGCTGACATAGTGCTAAATACCTTTGTAGAGTGACCAACATAACTTTCACCTTAAAGAGCTTCTGTTAACCCTTAAATTAAAAGATCAAAAGCTATGTTTTTCTTTCCATTTCTTTCCAATAATTTATTCCAGATCTGATGCAAAGATGCATCACAAGGCTTAAGTGAAATAGGTTGATGTCAAAGTAGAAAATGTATTCAAAGAATAATGTTATAATTTGTTATATTTTGTTGAATATGATGTGTTTTTAAGTAAATATTATACTTTGATCTTAAAATATAAAGGACTATGTCAGTCCCTGATGTTGGGTTTGCACAGGTTTTGTTGTGTACAGCACCTTAGCTTTATCCTCTCATTCAGGTGAAATCCGTGTGCAGAAAGATAACTCTCTGGACTTCGAGGTGAGCACTCAGATCCAATTGGTGGTGCTGGCTGACAACGGGTTGCAGACAGCTCACTGCAGGGTCTCCATTAGCCTGCTTGATATAAATGACAATGCGCCTGTGTTTGAGCACAGCACCTACAGAACAGCTGTGTGGGAGGGGCAAGTGCACAACACATACATTATGCAGGTAGGTACTATGAATATTTAAGTCTTTGGACATAAGAAATACTAAGCAGGTATGTTCTATATTTTGTCGTAAGAAGATCTTACTCATAACCATCACTGTGCATATTTTCTGCAGGTGTTTGCGTCTGATGCTGACAGCGGGATGAACGGGCAGATCAGGTACTCCATCGTGTCAGGTAATGCTAATGAAGCATTCATCTTGGACTCTGTTCGTGGGATTCTTGCTACCAATGTCTTACTGGACCGTGAGATAACCCCCTCATACAAGTAAGCCGACCTTAAAGGGTGTTACATAGCAATTTCCATTATTTATGATACTCAAGACAAACCTAAATTAGTAAGTGTCAGCCTATAGAGAATCCCAGTCCCTGCCATTGCTAGCCTCGTATCACCTGCATCTAAAATCTTTATTATTATTTTATAGTAAAAATTAAGCGGTTGTTATCTTAAAATATGAAATATAAGGGTTTCTCCGTATAAAAAGGTAAAAGTTATCTACATTAGATATTATACTGGATCCTTAAACATTTAACATGGCAAAACAGTTACACACCCAGTGCACTGGTTACTACTCAGAGGAAGTCAGAGGAAATTATTTAATAATTAATTAGTATATCTCCTACCCACTGTAGTTTAATACATGAATACACTATCTCCTACTATGCATTTGGATTGAGTGGCATGTTTTGATGACTGCCTTTACATTACAGGCTGGTTCTGCAGGCAGCAGACAGGGGGAACCCTGTGCTCAGCAGCACCGCCACCATCAGGATCCAGGTGGTGGACATCAATGACAACAGCCCTACCATCCCCCCCATGGATCCTGTGGTCATAGCAGAGAGTGAGACTACCCTCAACTACACATTTCATTGACTAAAATATAGACATTGTTTATTTTCTTTGTCTATTTTGGACTTATTTTGATATCCTCTGTTTCACTGCAGACCTGCCAGCAGGTTACATGGTCACCCAGGTGACTGCAAATGACGTGGACCTAAGCTCAACTATCACCTACAGCTTTTCAAATGACAGTAGCACCAACTTTCCCTTTGCCATTGACCAATACACGGGTGTGGTCACCCTGACTCGAGCCCTGGACTATGAGGAGCAGTCAGAGTACATGTTGACAGTCTGGGCATCTGACTCCCTCCACCATACCACTGGAAAGGTCACAGTTCAAGTGCTTGACGTCAATGACAATGCTCCACTCTTCAACAAGGTCTCCTACCAGGTACAGATAAACTATTTATTGAAAAAAAGAGGGTTGGAGGCCTATGTGACAGAGGGTTGGGGTCAGCTAGTCATTAATAATACAGCATATGCATGTTGTTGCTCCTATGAAACCACAAATGGAACGACCTACTACCAAATTATCCCTTATTCAGCATTAAATTAGTAATTTATTTTTTATCAAGTATGAAAACTTTAGATGGTAAAAATGTCGCCTCTTACCAATGATTAAACTAACATTAATAATGTCATTGCAGTGCTAGTCCGGTGATTTGGTCTGTAATGTATATAATGATGGGAAACTTATAACATAAGAAAGATTTAAAAAAAAAAAAAAACCTCATATGAAAGTAGCACAGGCTGAGTTATCTTGACTTTTGTCCCTAATTCAGATCAATCTGCACTCAAAAATGTTGTGTAACCATTTCCAAAAAACAGTTGCTAACACATTTTGAATAATGGAAATGTTTTATTGTAGTTCTTCTGTTGAAAATTTAAAGTCTTAAACTCAGTAGAAGACGACAACATCGGGATTAATTTATCAGACTTAACTAAACTTATTGTATAAAATAAGTGGAGAGCGCCTTTAATGAAACTAAAAAAGTCAAAATTGTGCAAGAAGTCCTCCAGATGTAGCAAAAAGTCAACTGAAATTTAACAAGGATATACTAAGAGAAAACATTTTTTTCAACCCTTGCAATTAAAATAATTAGTTATTAGTTACAATGCATCAGTAAATGTTTAGAAACAAGTAACTAAGACTTTTTTTAACAGTAAAAGTATTAGTAAGTACCTGACTAAATATAAAGTAAACATTTTTGTCTTGATCCAGGGTGACTCAATACTTGTTCTGTCCTTAAGGTGGAATTGTCAGAGCTTGTTTCAGCGGACACATTGGTTCTGACAGTGTCTGCTACTGACAGAGACTCTGGACTCAACGGAAAGATCACTTACAGACTGCTTTCATCTCCTTTACAAGGCTTTTACATCCAGCCAGACAATGGTAAGAAATGTGTGTGTGTGTGTGTGCATAGAAAAGCGAGAGGTTAAGAATTCACCAGAAGGATAAAACAATAATCCAAAATGTATTGTAGTTCTTCTGTTAAAAACATTAACTCAAGTTTTACAAGATTCTTGACTTATGGTTGTCAGGGGGTCTGATTTTCATTTTCATTCCTCTTATTCCCTCCATTAAAATCTGATTTTCTGGCACGAAAAGAAAAATGCAACAAGAAAGTTTTTGCCTGGTTATGAGCAGCTCAGTGTACAGCATCAGAGGTTTCTGAGACTTGTCATTCTGCCAGTAGCAGTATGTTTCTCCATTGTTTATATTTTTGTAGTCTTGAGCAAGTGGGTTCCTTAGACAGAGAGGCGGAAAGAGAAGCAGCAATTAGGAGTCATTGAGATAAAGTGCTTCGGAGGAGACATGTCTATCGCATTATCTCCTTTTTAAAAATCCCTTTACCCAAAAAAGATAAAACCTACAGAGCTGAAAGGAAACCGCCACTCCTGAGGTCTGGCTAGCCTTTACAACTCAAGTGTGATTTATGGGCTTCTATAATGTTTGAACTCCAACATTTAATATCCAAGAAATGTATTTGCCCTGTTTTGTGTTGAGGAGCACTACTAGAAAGTGAACTTTGCATCAATGTCGACAAAAGCTTTCCCAGTAGAATCCAAAAATGTAATATGGTGTTTTTTGCAGTGCAAAGTTTTTCCATGCCTATTTGTTGCACAAGCATGATCGGTGGTCCTTTAAAGTAAAGCCTCAGAATGAATTAAGTCGTCCAGTCAGAAAAGTTTAAGTGGCAATGAAGTGGAATAATAAATTGGACGGACAATCTCATCACTGCTATCCAAGAAGAAAATTTGCTTACAGTCTGCATATGTAATTCATTAGAAAAGTTACACAGGAAATTATGTTGCTTTGTGGTGTCTAATCAAAAGGACAATTTTAATTTAACTCTCACTATATTATTATCCAAGCCAACATAGTTTATAGTTCTTATTTTGAAGAGAAATAAATCCAGCAATGATCTGAGTATTTAAACCATCTGTTAAATCAATTGAAGGGAGTTTTATAGTTTTATATTGGCCAGACCAGATGTCAGGTCTAAAGTTTCTTTACCTCATGAGCAGCTTCATTGTAAGATAAAATCATCATATGTCTGACTGACTGATTGACTACAGCATAATCTTTTGATGAAAATTAAAAATGATTTTGGTTAAAAAAAAAATACATTATAAGGTCACTGAAATCTGATATATTTCTTGTCTTTTTAAAGTTGTTATAGTAATTGTGTTATCAAACGGCTGCCTACTTTTCATACATCCAGAGCAATGTCAGCATTCGTTTTGAGTTATATATTTGGCCACCTGGGAAACCTAAATCCAATAGTCACTTAACCAAGTCTACCTTTAGTTACTTAATACCAAAACTTTCTATTTTGTCTAAGGTGTTGGAACCTTGGTCAGTGAACAAGTAAAGGAATACTTTGCCTCCAACTCTATTTTGTCTGCTTTTCAGTGAGGATGCAGGGGAAAAAACATAATAGCACCACTGCTGCCGCAAAAGTTATCAATGGTATTCTTGAAGCCTATATGGCTTCTTAAGTTTTCAAGATGCTTCACTCCACTTGACAGCTGATCTGTAAATTTGTCGTTGAATGCTAGACAGGTAGTGTGCAATGGGTCAGAAATCAGCAACAGTAAGCTAAAAGCTACTATAAAGCACTATAGATGTGTAGAGAATTAGTGTAGGTTTGCAGTGGTGCTCAGGGTTACAGACATTAACAGGGTGTGCACACATACACACACCCCAAATCTGCTTTGTTCATACTATGAGCAGTTCTCTTCACATTGCACAGTAATTGGTTCTATGGTGAGTATAAAAATTATCAGCAAGTGCAGCTTTAAAAATAATCATATTTACTCAGGGATATGTTTTTGTCTCGTAGGGTCCGTTTTCACCAATAAGCCATTGAAGGCCATCACAAACAGCAACCTGATCCATCTTTTGGTTGAGGCCAGAGATGAGGGGGATCCTGTGCAGTCCACTGTCACTTCCA
The DNA here is from genome assembly GCA_029874875.1 of Naso minor. Classification (NCBI taxonomy): domain Eukaryota; kingdom Metazoa; phylum Chordata; class Actinopteri; order Acanthuriformes; family Acanthuridae; genus Naso; species Naso minor. The sequence continues at coordinate 5,806,713 of JAQFJB010000019.1, forward strand.
TAGATGTGCTTATTGTGGACACCAACGACAATGCACCTTTGTTCCATCAAGATATCTACACGCTTACAGTCCCAGAGGACACGCCCACAGACATCACCTTACTGACACTGTCTGCAGAGGATCAAGACTGGAGCCCTGAAAATAGCTATTTGGACTATGCCATCATCAGAGGAAATGAGGAGAAACGATTTTGTCTTGAAGTAAAAATGGTTCAGGTTGAGAATCAGATGAGAAATGTAGGAAAGCTTGTTCTGTGTAACTCTCTAGACCGTGAGACCACTGAGAGCTATGCACTCACAGTGAGTGTGTCAGACAGAGGAACGCCTCCACTGAACAGCTCTGCTGTGGTTATGGTGACTGTGTCAGACTGCAATGACAATGCCCCTGTCTTTTCCAGCACAGAATACCATGCACAGGTGAGTGAAAATAGCCATGTAGGTACCAGGCTGGTCCAAGTCACTGCTCAGGATCCTGACCTGGGAACCAATGGCCTGTTACGGTACGACATTATCTCAGGCAACAACAAAGGTCATGTCAAGCTTGACTCTCAGTCTGGCCTTCTAGTGGTCAACCACACACTTGACTACGAGGAAGACTCAAAATACATCCTCACCATCCGAGCATCTGATGGAGGTGAATCATCTGAAGAACGTAAAGTGGCTTTCGCAGTGGTCTTCATCACAGTATTAGATGAAAATGACAACACTCCATACTTTATGTTCCCTACTATTAACTGCTCTGTCCCAGAGAACCTCCCAGCATTTACCCACACCTGCTCTGTCCATGCTGTTGATAATGACTTAGGCCCCTACGGCCAGCTTACGTATTCTATTTTGTCCTCCTGCTTCATGGACTATGGCAGTGGCAGCCCCGAGAAGAAAGAGGCCTTTGCCATTGACCCTCTAACAGGTGACATTTACACAAGACAGACATTTGATTATGAACGCGAAAGTGAGTACTGCTTTGTTGTAGAGGCCAGGGACAAAGGCGACAAAGCAGCTACAGTGAGAGTACAGGTGACCATTAAGGGAGTAGATGAGTTCAGTCCTGTCTTCACCCAAAAGCAGTACCATTTCCTTCTGCCACAAAATGCCAAGCCTGGAGACACAGTTGGTTATGTGATGGCCATGGACCATGATGGTGGGGTGGATGGGCTCGTGGTGTACTCTCTTGTGAATTCTTCCCCATTTTTCTCAGTAAACCAAACAATTGGCACTATTTTTGTGTCCAACCCTGTATATCGCCGAAGAGGAAGTCATGCACATGAGGATATGGTCAAGCTGGTTGTCTCTGCAGGTAGTCCCAGACTGACCTCCAGGACCACCAACTGCCTAGTTTTCATCAATATCTCCAGCTCTGCAGAGGCGCTGACTGGGGTGCCTCTTAATGCGCACATGCTCAGTTTAAGTGTCTCACTAATCATGTTCCTCCTTGTCCTCCTCCTTTTTGTGGGCTTGGTTCTCAGGTACAAGATTAAGGAAGCGGCAATCAGAAAAGCTGCTGCCATTGCCTCAAACTTGAACCACAGCACAGGCTCATACGGTAGATCCAGTAGCCAAATGCAAAGTAACATCTCTCTGCATGAGATTAAGTTGCCCAGCATCTTGGTGACCAAGAGGGACATATCACACCCATACAATCAGTCTGACTCAAGTGGCCGCGGATCAGCAGAGGGTGAGACCGCTGAGGACCAGGAGATCAAATGGATTAATGAGTACCCCTGCCGAAAAAGAGAAGGATCTGTACAAGGCAACCAGACCACAGAGATCCCACAGTCTGCTTTACCTGGGGATAATATCTCTTGCCACTCAATCGATGTAGGGCCCGAGAACATTTTATCTGTCAATAAATGTTTAGTCTCAGGGATGGCCAGCACAGAAAGTCTCCACCATTTTAAAGAAGAGGGAGGAGGTGAGGGACTTCTTCCAGCAATAGTTAGGGTAAGGGATTTGGAGGAGAGCATGAGGGCAAATGGGTACGCTCCACCATCCGAGCCACATGTCTCAGCAGATTCTCTGTCATCGTTGATATGTCTAGAGGAGCAGCTACAGGGCAGCTACAGCTGGGACTATATTTTGGACTGGGAACCACGATTCCAGACTCTGGCCTCGGTCTTCACTGACATCGGGATGCTCCCTGACGAGGAGCTTCAAGACGGCCGTGAGGACTTGGCAGCAGAGGCAAGCTGTCTAATGTACCCACCACCTCTCATAACAGGAGTGGCCCAGCCTGGCATTAGAACTGTACCGCCAAGAAAGCCAGGACGTGTGCCGAGCCTGAGCAGGAAGCCTTCTTACCCCAAATATGCATATTCCCCCTTGGGAAGAAACACTGGACTTACCCCATCAGCCATGACGCCCTGTTTCTCTCCATCCCTGTCTTCTCTCACCATTAGAACCCCCAGTGCCTCACCAGTTGTCTCTGAGACTGGAGTGGGGGGTATCAGACTTGACTCAGGGCCCCTCACTGCAAGCTTATTGGAGGCAGAAATCCAGGTGTAAACATGAACTTTGACCAAGTTTATCTGTGATATTAAATTCCATCAACCATCTCAAGGTATTTTCCTTAGTGTTATAGGGGAATTTAAGGAACAATGCACAGTTTAGTTTTTAAAACTAACATGCAACATTTCAAACCTTTTCAGAGATACATAAATAAAGAGATACAAAAATAAAGTCCTGGAATTATTTCCATCAATGTTCCCATTTCTTTGGTTTTAGATTTATGAGTGCCATGAGTTCAGTCTCAAAGAGGCAATATCAGGCAAAGCTGTTGTCTGAAGATAATGAAGTCATTTCATTATAGATTAAGGCTGATTTCATAACTGGCTTCTGTAATAAAACTAATATCTCCAAAAAGTCTGTACTCAGTCTTGCATATTCTGCTAATGGAGCACTTTGAATAAGAGCAGATGTTGGAGTCAGCAATTAGTTATTGAATGTTTTATTGTAAACATGTTTATATGTGCAGAAAATGAAACACTTTCTAATGGTAGTTGGTTGCAGGTTCTAAATGGAAAGTTTTCAAGGTTGGTTTAACTTTAATAACCAAAGAAAGGCAACACTGTTCCTGGAATCATAAAAAGCAGTGTTTTGAATACAGACCCATTTTTTCTTTCTCTTCTCTAATATATTCTGCCAATAAAATGCAGTGTTGAACTGAACTTATTTTATTCCTTAAATACTAATATCAAAATTTCATTGTTCAGTCTTTTAGAACTAAATATCAAAGCCTGTTCCAATGTCATCCAAAAATGTAAAAATCATGATGGCTTCTTCTGACACTTATTTGTTCAGCTTCAAGAAGTTGGATTATATTGTCTTGCTGGTACTGATCAGCATGATGGTAGATTTTCCTAAACTAGCTCCAGATTCTGACTGTTTTGTAAGAAAAACCCAGACTGCTTAAATATTGAAACACTTTTTTTCAAACGAATTTCTATTAAAGAAACCTTTCTGTATTTTCTTGCGTTTTTCAGCATTTGACAATTTCTTTCAGTGAGGAGGATAAGTGAAATGCATCAATGATGACAGTATTCTTAATGTTAGAGTAATAATAAAACATACAGAATGTTTATTCGTGCATTTTTTACCACACAGAGGTAACACTTCCTCGCTATGCTTCACATTAAATTTTGAAATGGAATTGCCTCTTTTTAGAGTAATTGTCACATTTTTATTCAAACAGGTTTTTTTTTTCCCCAGAATTCTTTATGTTTTTTCTCATATGGTATCTAGATTTCAGCAAACAATTCATTCTGCATCCCAGGTTTTTAAAAACAATGGTAATGCTTAAAGGAATAGTTTTTTTTGGGGGGGGGGGTTCTGCTTCTCCATACGAAGAGTGAACAGTAATCTACTGCAGGTGAGACACTGACAAGGATAAGTGCCTCATACAGCCTCACATGTTGAAAAAAATCTAACTATCCCTTCAAGTTCAAAGCATAATTTTAATATCTTCAACTTTGATGTTTTCCCCAAAAAATCTTCCAAGGTAGCAGAAAATAACAGTATCACATATAAATTCT
>JAQFJB010000019.1:5850316-5864292 GCA_029874875.1 Naso minor
GAAGAAGGTGTGATTTTCCATTCTGTAAGTTATCTAGGACGTTCTGAGCTGTCTGTTTGAGCGGCTGTGGGTTGTTTTGAGGGGGCGCAGTGTTTTCCTTTGCTTTCTCTTTCTTTTTCTTTTTGGCAGCACGATGTTGCTGCAGCTCCTGCAGTCGAAGCAGTTCCTTCTGAAGCGCTGCCTCTTCCTCTTCCTGCCTCTGTCGCCGTTGCTGCTCTTCCAACAACTGCTGCTCCTCCCTTTCGCGGGCCTCTGCCTCCAGACGGGCCTTCTCCTCCATCTGAAGCACACAGAGGCATACACTTTCAGTATTATAACAACTTTGAAAACAAACCTGCTGTCGTCACAAAGCTGAGTGGATGGATATACACTGGAGGTAATTCATTTGAAAAGGTTTCTAAGCTGACCTTCTTTTGTTTATGCCTTGCCCGTTTGGCTGCCTTGGAACTGGAGGCAGGTTTATTGTCAGCACTGTTGATGAACTGCAACAGGTCCTCCACCCGCCTGTGGTCCTCCACCCCTCCATCTCGTTCTATTATTGGCTGGTGCTCCTCACGTTTAGGCTGCTCCTCCTTACGCTTTGTCAGACGCAAGCGCAGTTTCTCCCGCATCTCTGCATAGTTTCTACTGGTAGGAGCAGCTGGGGGCTGAAGATGAAATATTGGAATGATGTCATCAATAACTGTGGATACTGTAAATACACTCTTACATTAAAGGAGAAAATCGTTTTGTTGCACATTAAGCTTTATAATAAGGATATTTACGATCATATACAATGTTCTACAGCATTATTATGACAAACGGCTGCTTGTTTGATTCATGAAGCAGCTACAAGAGCCGTTTGCGGGTTATATATCTGTGTTTAGCTTCGTGTTTTAGTATCGGTACATGAGAGGACACCACTAAACATTCGGCGAGTCTCACGTCTTTTAAAACAAGCATTTATTGTATTTTTCAATGGATTGTCTTAGTGCACATGGTCCTCTGTTGTTTTCAGCTAGCAGTTACGTCAGCAACGAGCTGCAGCTCTCAAGACTGCGCTGGTTGTCGTAATAATGCTGTAGAACATCGTATATGATCATAATCCTTATCATAAGGTTTAACATGCAAAAATACAAACTTCTCCTTTAAGCTTATAAACCATTTGAACAATTCATCAGACTGTAAATGCCATATTTCTTTTTTTTTCATTCACATTATGTATAGGAGATCAAAACCATATGTCTGTTTAAAATCAATTTACTCCTTCTACATTAATCTTATCTAGAACTAAACTGAAATAAAAAACAAAACAAATATTGTATTAAGCATTCGGAACAACTCATGTTAATTCCAGGGAACGTGTCAATTCCAGTGAGTAACTAATGTGTGTGTCTTACCCCGCCATGCCCAAAGAACTCGCAGTAGCAGCAGTCACAGTACTTTCCTTCTTTCTGGTTGGTGGAAGTGGAGGTGGAGGAGCTATGCTCGGAGCAGCTGTCCTCGTCCTGGCTCTCCTCTCCATCGTACGGCTGGTCGTATGCCCCATTCCCCTCACAGCGGTGGCCTTCACAGTCAGGATCACTGAAAAGAAAAATACTTAAAACTGGCCCCTGCGTTTACTTTTTACATCCATCACAAATAAAATTACTTCTCCTAATAATCCATCCTCATCACTGATATTACATTTTATTAAAAACTCCATATCTTTACCACCTGTAGGATTGTAGCAATGGTCTCACCTGCAGACACTGGGTGGGGCACTGATAGGACCATCTGTTGAGGAGGCTGGAGGTTCAGCAGGCGGGAGGCACAAACCCTGGTGGGCCTCAATGAAGTCTGGGGCTGGAGCAGCCATCTTTGGAAAGGGCTGGGATCCCATTGCGGGAAGGTGTGTGGTGGGTGCTGGGGGCAGGGTGGGGCCTGAGAGCGGAGGGAGTGAGGTCAGTCCTGTAGGGCCACTTCTAGGGGTGGCAGGAGCGGGTTGCCTATGGTCCTCTTTACCTAGATTGTGAAATACATCATCTGGAGGACAAAAAGATACACTGGATGAGAAAATGTTTTCCTCTACTTTGTTGCAAAATCAACTCTTTACAGTTACAGAGTTACTCACAGGGCTTTAATGCAATGGATCAAGGTACCACAAAAAAAAGTGAAAATGAAATTGCTCCCATTTATATAGAAAAAGAACAGAAAATCTGTATATCCAAGATGTTTGTTTTGAGTTGTGTCCTTAAAGGAAAACTGCACTTTTTGGGGTTGTAGCCTATCATCCACAATCCCTATGTAAGACAAGAATGTTGATGCCTTTACGTTCTCTGTGTGTTCAGTAGGTCACCAGAGAGCCACCTCATGCTGACAGTTTTGCACGTTCAATGGAGGTCGTGGGGATACACCTTTAACGCCCTCTAAAGCCCCTAAAACACATTAGAAAATCTCTAAAACGCTCCATCTACATGCTGTGACTGTGTGGTGACCGCCACATCCACGAATGTAAGGTCTGACTGGTCACAGCGTAACCGAGGCGCTGTGACCCAAGTGCTGTGTCTCTACGCCAAGAGTAGTTCTTTGGTGCTCCATAACGTTTCTGGCGTAGTTAATATGCAGGTCACAACATGTAAATGGAGCGTGTTGGAGATTATTTGAGTGTATTTTAGGGGCTTTAGAAGGCGGTTAATGGTGTGTCCCCGCTACTTCCATTGAATGTGCAGAACTGCCAGCATAAGGCACCTATCTAGCGACCAACTGAACACACAGAGAAGGGAAAGGATCTACGTTCTTGTCTTACATAGGGATTGTGAATGATAGGCTAAACCCCGAAAAAAAAGTGCAATATTCCTTTTAAAGTGGCTAATTTCTAAAAATTTTTAAAAGTTATATTCATTTTTCTTTTATGACAGCCCTACTTTAGCCAAACAGTAGATTGGTGATCAGTGCTAGCATAAGGAAGCTGGGTTAAACAGAAAGCTAGTTAGTTTAGTTCACAAGCTTTCCAGGCTAAAAAATGATGCATAAAGGGGCCAATGTCTTAAACTGCCAACAGCACATAAGCAATGCCACGCGGGCTTGTTGTAAAAGAAGAAAGAAGTCTTTTCTAAGCATCTGTAGGATGTGACATGGGGCTGTGATGAGCCCCAGTCAGCAGCATACTACAGAAGTTGACATCTATTCTCCTCACAACGCCGTCTCTCAAATGTCATTCTGTCATGAGAAACCACCCACCCACGGGCCTGAGTCTTGACGCCATTTCCACAAATATGTCTGAACTGTTTTTATTCTTTTGAAAAATGGAAACTGATGTCTAATAGCTGTAGCATAATTAAAGCTTAAACTTCCTAACACAAACAGAGAGCAGAAAATAAAAACAGTTGGACTTTGAAGTGGGACTAAGACTGACGACACCTTGTTTAGTGCTTGATATTGTCTTTTATGACTGTGTTTTGATTGCTGTCAGTTGTGTTTTATTGGTAATCTTGTTAAATTCAAAATTTTCAATTCATTCTTGTACCTCATTTCATTGTGTACTTTTTATCATTGGTTTTTGCCAATTTGAAGCAGTTCTCTTTTTGGTTTTGATTTTGTTTTCATTTATGTGCTGTTTCAAATGATAATTGTCAATGAATTACTGACTGTGTGGATCCCAGGAAGATCTGCAACCACTATGGTGGATGCTTATACGGATGCTAGTAATATATTCTGTGTTCAAAGCTTGACAGTAACTGAAACTGCTCAATTTTTCGGCCTGTGAAATTATTTTTTCTAGGCCTGATACGCATGCCTGGTATAATCGATTTTTTATAACATTAAACTTATTTAACAATAAAAATAAAATCACACATTTTATCCATCCGGGGATTGAAAGGTCTAGGCAGTTGACAATTACCTAAAAACTGTTATTGAGACACACTGATTGATTATCTTGCTGAAGTGAAGCAATTAGTAAATAGTTAGCATCATCATTCCTTCCATGAGAGAATGACAATTATCCTAGAACTCACTTGGAAAGCTGTAAAGTAAATTACTTTTTGGCGGTTTTAACAAGAGATGTCATACCTAGTTGCCCCATCATCTGTACAAACCTAATAACTGCTCCTACCTCCTATATTACCTAAAGAGTTGGGTCTTTTAGATGCAAGGTGGATGGGTGGGTTATTACTTGACTGGACAGTGGTGGCAGTGCAGGACACAGACGACGTGGAGGCAGAGGTGGCCATCACCACTCGGTTAGTCTCCATGAAGGCATCCTGGAAATTGTACAGACACTTCTTCTTGGCGCCACTCTTCTTCTGCTCTTTGGCTTCTGAAGAGGAGCACGATGATGACGATGATGACGACGATGACAATGATGACGACGTGGAGGACGATGGGGGCAGAGGGGTGGGCAGTGAGGGTTGTTCCCCGTGGGGACTGATAGATGATGTCGGAGGGAGGGGCACGTCAGCGAGGGGTGGTCCAAGCATGTCACCTGTGGGCAGATAATGCAAACAAGTCATTTGAACTCTCTTTAATTCTTTAACTGCTGTTCCTTTTGAACTGTGGATGTGCCTGCATGGCTCACCTGGGAGTGACTCAGGCAACAGCACAGAAGGGTTCAAGCTCTTAATCCCAGCAGGGTCCCACAGATTTTTAAACTTGAGCGAGAGGCACTGCAGTGAGCTGTTCCAGTCACCTGCTCCACCTGCACTGCCAAAGCAGTTCTGATAAACGTGCTCTGGCAACGACGGGCTGAAGGCCGGCTGCTTGGCTGCTGAGTGGTTTGACGTAGGGTTTGGGGGCAGTGGCTTAAGGGACAAAAGAGAATGGTTGCATTACATAACATTTCATGTCATTAATTTGAGTTTATAAGATTAACTAAGTACGGATGTGCTTTACAGTGTCTTGAGACAATTAATGTTGTGATTTGGAGCTATGTAAATAACTTGACTTAAGGTTACACGAATCTCTTTCCAGTTGTAGAGACTGTGCAGTAAAGAATCTGTTAGGTTTCATACAGGTTTACAGAAAGCTGCTGGAAGTAGCAGGGTCGTGTTTCTGTTCAATAAATTAAAGGGTATATGATCAGTGCAAACACTTGTGTATTTGCCCATACCCAGCGCAGAATTTCAGGCAGTATCAGAAGCATTTCTCATACTGATACTTAAACAACCCAACTTTTGACTTCTGTTACACTGGATTCAGTCTGACCCCTTGTGGCAGACAATTAAAATAACAGAGAAACAAATGAAACTAGAATATAACTAAGATCAGTATTGTTCCTGGAACCATAAAAAAATCCCCCTGATAAAGTAATGAATCAGTTTTCCCTTGCAGAGACTCATAAAATTTTACACAATGACGAAAAAGGAAGAAAAGGAACAAAAAGAAGAAGAAAGTAATTAAGTTTAATTATTTCCTTCTTGAAAAAGAAATTTATTTCTATTCTCAGGTTTGTATGGGCTCAAGAATTCCCCTCACCTTGTTGTGCGTAAGAGGTGGACTGGGAGGGTAAAGTGTAGGGTGCAGCAGGGGCTGTGAGAAGTGTAGGGGCAGGTGGCCGTGGATGTGAGGGTAGAGGTGGAGGGCAGGGTGGGCGGGGGGAGTCTTGCTGTCTGTGAAGAACTGATGTCCAACAGTGGGAGGAGGTGCAGCGTGGAGCCGACTAGGGGGCAGGCATGTGGCAGGGCCCAGGGTGGAGGAGCTGGGGTCCTGGTTGCACACGTGGCACTCGCAGGCATGCTGGACCTGTTCTACCTGAGAGTGGCGACACAAAATGCAAAACATGCCGTCTACTTTTATTCTGGGGCTGGTGTGTCTCTGCCTAGCATTTAAATGCAGTAAAAGATTATTATTTTATGATATGCTGTCAAGTGGAGCTGAAACAATTAGTTTTTCCACATAACATTAAAGGTGGAGTCAGAAGGATTTTCCTAGAAAATACAATTATAGACTTATACAAAAGTAATGCTGCTCAATCATCACTTCTGGGCCTCTGTAAGTGTGTGGTGGTGACTGTGCATGCATACACACTGCCCTCTGCCTGTATTTTGATGTTTTGGCCTGTTTTGGTTGACTCGGGACGAGACTGAGCGAGGAGTGGCTGCATTTTTACAGCGCACAGTTGAGGTTGGGATCACAATGACTGGATGCTGTCACTCGGACAGGAGAGTGATGCCAAAAAACAGGCACTCTGCACTTGGCAGGGAGCCCCAGAAACATCCCTGGAAGTCCAGCTGACTACCAGTTACACAAAGTGTTTGGCAGGCTACCAGTACAAGAAGTCTGTGATGAACTACTAGTTGCACAAAGTGTTTGAGTGGTGTCCAGATCAGAGAAAATGGTAGAAGCTGACGTAGCAGCGCAGAAAAGGAAATACAGCGCTAGTGTAGCGAAACAGCAAGCTGATAAAGCTCGCTCTAGAGCGAGAGTGACTGGGGATGATGAGCGATGCAGAGTTGGTCTGCTTTCTGTTGGACAGGTCGGTGCCAAACACAGGTGGTCGGCTTGTGCTAGCTCGCTAAATTATTGAATTCTCCATTAAAACAAATGTAATATTCCTACTTAGCTTGCAGCATAACGTTAGGCACAAGCAGCGTAGGTACACACTACAATACTTCTGGGGGCGGTGAGCTCGGGAGGAAGGGCCCAGTTTGAATGTTGTACTTTCAAGCCACAACGAACAAATGCTTCTGACTCCACTTTCAATCAGCCACAATTTTTCACAATCAATGAATCATTTCAGTCATTTGAAAAAAGAGTTGCACACTCTGGATCCATATGTAACACTCTTTAATTTGGATGATATTTCGGTCCTTAGAACTTCGTCGTCATCGGATTTAAAGAGTATTACATATGGAGCCAGAGTGTGTGACACTTTTTTTTTGTTTTCCAAGTTTGTATTCACTAAGGAGCACCTCACTAAAACTCTTGGTTTGCATTACTTGTCCATTACATCATTTCAGTCATTTGTCATTTTAGAGCAAAAAAGCTGAAAATTCTCTGGTTCCAGCAAAAAATCTCCAATTCGAGGACTTTCTGCTTCTCCATGTTGTAAACTGAAGATTTTTGCAGGTTTTAAGAAAAAAAAAGAAAATTGCAGACATTAGCTTAATATAATAACCCCCATTTTCTCACTATTTTCTAACACTTTGACAGGAAGATGAAAACACAAAGAACTCACATCAAAGGCTATCTCTGATATTTTTTAATAAAAGTACCAATATGATATAATTAACTTTCATACAAGTAATGAAAGTATTTTCTGATACTTTATGTTATATATATGCACATGTTTCTTTTAACAACCCTGTTTTTTATATTTAACAACAAGGCCAAAGTGAAATTTGTCAATAAAAAGAAAAAGATGACTCTGAGCAAGTGTTTGATGCCACCTGTCTGCGCTGTGGACACATTTTGTTTGGTACCAGACAAAGTTTTGGTTTAATGCACAGCCCAAATAGCTTCTTTCGTTGAAATGATCCCTAAACTGTCCTAAAATGTCCTTTCTCTCTGTTCCAAAGAAAAATAAGCCACATGCAGTGGCGTGATTGTTGTAATTCCTTCTTTGGAATTCTAGGAACACACTTAAAAATAATAACTGTGTATTTGCAACAGTTTCATTTACTACATTTTTGACCAATTTTGGCAAAGAAAGTGTATTTAAAGTGTTTAACACCTGTTGAAGGTTGTAAGAAGGTGGAGGACTGTTGGTCTTTCCTGAAGAGAGCTCCTCCTGCTGCCCATGGGGCTCTCCGCCAACTTCACCATCAACTTCCTCCTCGTCGCCCTCTGATGAGCTGCTGCTGCTGCTAATGTGAGGAGACTGAAACAGAAATGCGTTGAGCAAAGGAGGCTTGATTAGAAAAAAGTCAAGGAAGATTTCACAAAACATTTCCCAGACTACCGGTAAACCACTCATAATGAAGATCAGATTCATCATCCAGAAACTCGGCAGGGAAATTCACAACTAATCTTGGGCATTTTTTGAATTCACACACAGTACAGAACTCACCCCGGCCTTTGTTGCCGTGTTTTTAGCTTCCCCATTGATGTCATTATGGAGGCCGTTCACAGCAGCGGTCACAACGCTGTTCTCCTCATAACCACTCATGGGGTAGATGTCCCTGAACTTACTGGACAACGGAGGTACTTCGTCATCATCACTGATACTGGAAGTAGACAGAAATGAGTAGTTGCGTCAGGGAGGAAGTGAAAGAGGGGGAAATTATTGTTTACAGAAGCATGTGTGTAATTATGGTCTTCTGATACACACAGTACTACACTGTGCTTACAAAGTGTTGGTATCCCCCTCAGGCAGAATGAGCCTTGGATGCTGCTGAATAGTGATGGGAGAACTGGAGTTGGAGCCAGACGCTGAACTGCCCGAGGAGAGGCTGGGAGGATGCACCTCTGCAAGGTAGTCGCGGGGAGGTTCCCCTTGCAGGGGCAGCTTAATGTGGAGGTCCTCAGCGATGGGAGAGTCCATGATGCCACATGTCAGGATGTGGGAGAGACTACAGTCATCACACGTGCACCTGTTTTTAAGTGGTGGGCGACATGGACAAAATTCCTATCGTAATTATCACAGCATTAACTCAACACTGACACAATATCTGTTCTTCAATATAACATGAGAAAAAGTCAGAAGTTAAACATGTTCTTTCCACGCAGTGAAATGTTTTTAGTGGTTCAGTGTTTGTTCCACAGAATTTTACACTCATTCTCATGCATTAACATTGGACGCTGGGCCTTGTAATCTCAAATGAGATTTCTGTTGTAACACACTTCTATAGGGGAAATTTCTCAGCCTGACTGATACATCAGTTTGCCGATATTATGGGCTGTTACTGGCTTATCGTAGATATATCAGTATTGGCATATACGTTCTCCGATATGCACCGATAATAAAATAATTTTTAAGGCTTGGAAAAATGCTTGGAGGTATGATTTAAAATGTGTAACTACGTAGTTCGTCCAGCTGAAGGCGATCTGTTATTTAGAAACTGGACAGTGTTTGTTGCTCAGTGCACTGGTGTTTAGAATAAAGTTGTTCAAATGTAAAACAATCCTGCCTCCATTACATGTCTTGGTCACAAAAGTTTGATTACAACATTTGTATCAGATATTGGAATTTTCTTGCTCCTTTATATCGGTATCGCATTGGCCCCAAAAATCCTGTATCGCTCGGGCACTTCAAGTATTTTCAAGTTATTCTTCAAGTAATTCTTTTCTTCAAGAATTACTCTTAAAGATGCAATCACACATGCAGAGCAAAAACGTCAGCAAAACGTTCTCCTACTCTAGCTCACTAGATACATGAGGCACAGGCATGATATTTAGGAAGAAATCAATTCCCTGAAGGCCAGAATGATTACCCAAAGGCTCACAGAGTTTATTGCTTTAGACGACCAGCCCATTTCCGTGGTAGAGAACACCGGCTTTCGTCGGCTTTTGGAATTCTTGGAGCCACGCTACGAGCTACCGTCTAGGCACTTCATAACGAGCACAGCAATACCGGAGCTTTACAACAAAGTTCGGACTCACGTACGGGATCTTCTGTCAGATGGGGCAACGGATTCAGGTTATTCAAGGTAAGAAAAAAGATCGGATCGGGAAAAAATCGGGATCGGCAATTACTCATCATTAAAAAATCGGGATCGGATCGGGACCAAAAAAATGTGATCGGGACATCCCTAGTTATATTTCATGACAGGTTTAGACAGGATTATTCTTGATTTTTATTTTTGTTGAACAAATTGGTTATCAGGTCATCTAATGTAATGAATGAAGCAACTCTGATACAATAGGTGGCAGTATGCACTTTTAAATTGGTGCGGGATCTGTCAACAAAGCACAAGTTGATCCTGTGAGGCTCTGTGGGGTTCTGCCATTTTGAAAGACATTTTTTGTTTGTTTCTGTGGTCACATTCACTATTACTGTTATTAGTTATATTACGGATTGACGTTATGCAACTATAATGAGTGATCAGGATGAGAGAAATTATTGATGGTCATGAGGCTGAATAATGATTAATTATGGAATACTGCTAACACTGGCTGATCCCACAGTTCTTGTTTATAACCCTTGCACCGTGACTTGACATTTAATTAACCATTTGCTCACCAGCCACTGTGGCTAGTGGTTTTCCAAAGTTACAAGCGACTCACCAAACTTACTAGCCTATGTGTGTGTGTGTGTGTGTGTGTGTGTGTGTGAGTGTGTGTGTGTGTGTATTTAGTCTCTTTGTTCATTTTTTAATTATTTTGCTCTTGCCTCTTTTGCTCTCACTGTGAGAGAGGAGAAGACACTGTGCCGGCAGAGCTGTCCTTATCAGTTATAAATTTGTTTGGCACAGAAAAAATGGACATGCGGTGTGTGAAAAGTATCAGTTGCGTGAGTCTCACAGTCAGTGCGTGACAGTTCACATCCCCGTTCTTCATCCCACAGTCTGACAGTCATCATCCCGGTATGAGGCAGAGCAGCAGAAAATTAACTGTGCGTCTCTGCCCCACATTGGACAGCACAGTTAAATTTGGATTTGTGGTCATTTTGACCCTTAGTTTGTAGCATTTAAAGCCTGCCACTCTGTTGTTGCCACATTGGTCTTTGTAGAATGACACAGATAAAATACAAAAAGCATCGATTTGCCAAATGCTGTCTGGGTGGGTGGGTGCTAACATCAAGCTCTACCAGGGGCGGACTGGGACTTAAAATGGCCGTGGACTTTTTTATCCAGAGCAGCCCACCATAACTACAGCCTATATCTATTTCAACACAGGAAATAGGCCAGACAATGCCATCGCCAATTTGATCACTTCAGGTTTGAAACTTGAAGGACTTACTCTTACTCTCCTGGTTATATTGCAGGTCTATAATTAATAAATAATGGACCCATAGCTAGACATTCAACTGACCAATGGTCGCTAAGTTTATTAACCTTTGTTTGTATAATTTAATTAACTCTGTGTTAACTACTACTGATCAGGAACTACGAGCCAGGCAGTCAAAAACTGTGTATTTCTCCATCTATATGTGATGTTACGTTACTTTTGCTTGATGTTTTGAAAGATTGCCCATGTTTCCGCATTTACGGGCAAAAGACTTGATGCACTTATGGCAGTGAGCGCTGTCTGCATTCATTCTCCTGAAATATAGTCAGACTTTTGAACGTTTGGCTTTCTCTGCCATTATTACTCGGAGCAGGTCTCTTTGTCTCTGTGCCGGCGTGTGTGAGAGTGACAGACAGACAGACCTGTCCCGCCCCCTGCACAGGAGAGGCTCTGACACAGAGATTTCTGTTCAGGATTGGGATTAGCGAAAATCCAACATAGATGGATACTTAATTTTGTCCAATACTGTTAGCAAAAGTGATAACGTTGGAGCTTATTGATACTTTCTAAGTTTAGCCCCAGAACCTGTAAGTTCGGAATTTTCGTAGCCATCCCTAATTATGTGTGGGCTGGTGATTAGCCACACAACGACAGTCAACTTTAGTCTGAATACAACTAACGAAGGCATAAAGTTTGTTTCTTGCTCAACAGGTGCCCCAAACGAACAGGTGAAAAGGTGCATCAAACACAGTCTGGCGACATCCTGCAGTCCTCCGAGAAGTTTCATCCAGCTAAATAAGTTAAAACACTTGTGTAGGTGCAACATGGCTGTTTTTTTTTTTACATCACACTGTTTATTAAACCAATTTTAAAATAAAATATTTTATGAAGCTCTTAAATATCAGCAGTCCATAATTTTGATAACTATGAAAGTATAATGAACTTTAAAAAAACACCCTAAATTTGAAGCCAATAATACTGTATTTAAACTTATTTAATTAATGTGATTTGTCTTTTTTCTATTAAAATATTTATACTAAAAGTTTCAGTTACTTGTTTCTTGGAGTTAAAGGATTTAAAAGTAAGAAATTTGAAAAACGGAGGAAGTACCTGTTTCAAGTGGTAAAAGGGCGAAAGTTAGAAGTTTACATGATTTATTTCTTTGCTTCTGGTCTGTCTTCTGATCAAGTTTTAGTTGTAGAGTTTATTATTCCCCAACAAAACTGAATTTAAACAGTTTGCTGTTTCTTGGTTTTTTTCAGCATCACGGCAGACCTGCCTGCTACAGTGAAAGCTCTAAAAAGTAACACTCACCTCTCGTATTTTTATTTAACTGAAAGTTTAGGCACCTTCATGTTAAATCCATCTCACAAACAAGCATGCACACTCACAAACACCACTTTGAATTTGTGATAACCTCATCAATCACCCTGAATTGAATCCTGTCTGCTGTGCCTGTAGTATGTAAATCGTTCTGGCATTGGCTCAGTGTTTAATAGTTGTTGTTCCAGACTGGCACTCACACCTGCCCCCAGGCTGTTAATAACAATGAGGCAGTGCAGACAAATGACTGAAGACACCTCCTGTTTTTTTTCTGTAATTACATTAGAAATAAGAGCTTAATCCCCTCTGCATGCCTAAAAGTTACCAATTAAATCAACATGAATGTAAAGAATTATAAATACAAGGTGCAGCTAATGCAGGTGCAGCCTTCTGACCGATACTTTCTTCATCTCTGTTCTGCAAAATGCAAAACTGATGGATTATGCCACAGTGGCAACCGAGTGGAAAATCAATTTTTGCCCTGAGAAAATGTTTCTCTTACATACATTATCATATTTCATGCTACATGACACAGGCTGAGATGTTTTATTTTCAGATTTTCGGTTTTGCTCACGGCAAAGCAGAAACGAGCCAATGATTAAAAAAGTGAGAGCTGGCTAACGAGTTGAGGAAATATAGAGCTTCAAAGCTGCAGCTGCCTGGTGCAGAGTTAGGAAAGAGTTTGTACCCAAACAGCTTTTTCTCTTTAATATGCTGGAGAGAGTGAAAAGAAGAGAGAAGTCCAGCTTGTTTACACAGATACTTATTTTTTTACCTGGATGTTAAATTACGAAAGGGATGCTGGTCTGAAATCTGTTTACATGTTCAGAAATTATACCCTCGCAAATGTCTCAGCAGAGACAGGCTGCACATACGTCTCTTAAATTTCCTAAGGTTATAGGAAAAAACAAACTTGGAAGGTCCCCATTTCATCAGTATATGGAGGTCTTAAAATCGAGCAAGTGCGATAATAACCAATGTAAGATCAGCATTGCTTACAAATAAAATGTCAGACACAGTTTCAGAAATGAGTCGGTAACAGAAATAAATTGGCTCAGAATGCAAATACAAATTGGCTGAGTGTCTCTGTAGAGTCGAAATGGATAAATGCCAAAATCCACAAATAAACTTGTTTTTCTAAGGCTGCCTTTCAGACGGTGAATAAAATCTAAGTTTTACAAGTGAGGTTAAGCTTGTTATCTCTATGATAAAATATTTTTTATGCAAAGAATTAATGTGTAAATCTGAAAAACTTCACTTTAATCTTCTAAGATTAAAATAAGTCTACAAATCCTATCAAGGGAGGGAAATGTTAAAATAATGAATGAATAACTTTTGGAGGGTTGGGGTGAGTCAAAATGAAGTACTTTAAGGGTATATAGAGATAAATTTAAAATGTTTTCACTTTTGAAATGAACTTCTAAAATGAATGTGGTGTTATTACATAGCAAGTCTGGTGGTCTCTTCATACCTTCATTGACCCTTGGTTGCAAAACTGGGCTCTAATGCATGTTCTGCCCGAAACTTACTGAGGGATATACAATGAAGCCAGATTAGCGGGATTGCAAGGTATGTTGAGCCTAAAACAGGGGTTTTCATTATCTCAAAGGTGGCTCTCTTTTAACTTGATAATTTCAACTTTGTAATTGATGGTATCTCTGAATCTGAGTTCAGGTTTTGAGAGCCAGGTCTCACGTACAAGCCCTGGCTATGGTGAACTTGCTCTGTTGCATACCCATCTGGAGTGATATGTACTGATCTGGGCAGCATCACAAGGTTTAAACAACACTAGCTGCATGGTAAACCAATGAGGTGACTTTGTAATTACTGTAAATTTTACATGTTTTTTGGGTTTCAGAGACACTTGG
>JAQFJB010000019.1:5926042-5937419 GCA_029874875.1 Naso minor
CCATTACTCTACTGCAGTTTTCTTTTCTGATGATGACATCGAAGAAATAAATAAAAATCACATGTTGCTGTGTAAACTAAAAACTTGTTCTTGGTGTTTCTTTAAACTGATAGTTTGAACTGATGCTGATACAAATCCTGAACTCTGTCTGGCTACTTCAAAAAGGTCTCCTGATGAAGGTCAATTTACTCAGCTGCTAATTCGTACTTTTTGTTTGTTTAAAATCAAATGAATACGTAAAATAAACTTAAATAGAAAAAATGGCTTTTTTTAGGGGATGAAATAAGAATTTCCTTTTCAGATTATCATTAACTATTTAAAAAAATTGATTTTAAACAGTCAGATTTATATATTTGTAGTATGTTTTATTGAAAGTATTTAAAGAAACAGAACAACTCATTTTAACATGAACCAAATTTTAAGTTCTTTTTATAAGAAAACACTACTGGTAGCAAAACAGTACAAAAATGCTTAACACTCCAGTGATTCACCTCAATATCTAATCCACTAGAGGGCAGCAGAGTGCTGTAGCAGTGCATGACGTTGCTCCTCAGCCAGTCCACTGATTTGTTTTTAGGTCTGAAAATGGATTTGTTTGCATTGTCTCTCATGATGATTTTTAGATACTTAGGCCTTGTTATAGTTTCTTTGTAGGACATATGCAGTTTATCAGCCTGCTGCTGCTTTACCATTGTCTTTTCTATTCTCTTTTTAGAGCCTGAGTGGTGTCATTTTGCCACACTGAGGGCAATCTCTTCAGTATTTTGCAGATGTTGTCTGAGAAGACCATACAATAGATAATTTGGGGAAAAAAATCAGATCACTTAATATACAAACAGTGGTTTTATGCTCAGATGTGTTTAACCAATCTCTCACAATCAAATATAAAATAAAAATTTTTAGTTTCATTGACTTTTTAACTATTTAAATATTTACATACTCTTTCTATATTGTGTTTTCTATAATTTTCCATTTTTAAGTGAGAGCCTAAAGGAACTACAAACTGCATCTAGTTATTCAATGTTCCCAAACTTTTTGGACTTGAGACCCAAAAGGAAAATGTGGCACCAAATGTGGAACCAAACTTACAGACATACATGATGAATTGGACATACATGATGAATTGGAAAAACAAGTACATTTATACAGGAACTGCCAATAAAGAACATGCCATTATTAAGTACATCACAGCAAGATTTAAATAATTCAGTCAATAAAATTTTGTATGTCTCTCTGGTATGCGGTGAACACAGCATCCTCTTGTTTTATCAGACTGTCTTCATTTATTTGGATCTATACGAAAAAAATATGATTATGGAGAAAAAGTCCAAGTGAAAGTGAGAGGATTACTCTGATAGCATACAAATGATAGGTGTGGTATGGCTTTCTTTAGTATATACAGGCCTACACGCCGGAGGCACTGACCAGCATGGACGTCTGCTCAGTTGTATGGCATGGGATGTCAAACGGCCCGTGACTTGGCAGGTTTATCTCTAGATCAAAGTTGCTGTAGCCATGTGTGAAGGATTATGTTCCTCTCAATCCCTCCTTATCCTGCAGCTCACCCGAACACCTGAAGAGTAGGATCTTTACTTTCACTCTCCACTGCTGCAGAAGGTCGTGATGGGGCCTCTCAGTACTACACGTCATCCACAGCTACTGAGGAAATATGACGTCTCTTAGTTTGGGATGTTTTTTGATGAATAAAGGAGCTCAAGGATGTTCTTCTGTCTGCTCGTCAAGTACGTCATGAAGCGAACAGGCGGGACGAGACAAAAGCGTGGACGGGAAGAAGCTCTCAGCAACAGCGTTCCTCGAAAGAGTGAGTCACAGCTTTTCTTATTTTAGGAGACAGTTCCAGTGCACATTTATTAGAACAGTGTTTTCTGGGAGTTAGAAATAAAAAGCATACCTCCTTCTGGTGAATCCTACAACACTGAATGTTTGCATATATGCTGCACATTTCTCATACATTAAGAGCTGACAGCCGATAAATAAGATTGCAAAATGCAAAAAAGCATCCAAACATGTGGCTGTGACCTGTCAGTCTTATTTTGTTTTTTTTATCACACAGCATTGAGTTCGTGTGAGGTCATTTGTCAAAGATGATTTACTCTCACTCCTCAACACTTTAAAGGACACAATGTCGCTGCTGATTCTTCTCGCTGAATCACTCTGACCTTTAAGAAACACAGTATAACCACATAGTGCCCACAAACACAGCCTCTACAACACTTTACCAACATGCTGGGATTTAATGGTCCTTCTACTACAGCCACAGGGGATTATCAGTGTGACATGAACAGACGACCACTGAGATTAGCAGCCACTCTAAAAACAACCATCTCTTTGTGTCCAGACTGTAAAGTAAAAAACATCCAACAAAAGCACACATTTTAAAATGCCCAGGAATCCCTTTTCAAGGCAAGTCAAGGGCAAAATGCAGAGTCAGCATTTGTCAGTGTGTAGGAGAGAAAAGCTTTGGAGATGTCGGTGATGCTGACGTTCATTTCTTCATTCAGTCTTCAGGTTCACAACATGAACAAATGGTGAAAGTCCTGAACCAACTCACGGACGCAGAGAAACGAGACAATCGGAGGAAACAGACATGGGGTGAGACACGCTCAGCATGGATGCGATAAACTGCTTCCCCTTCCTGTTTAGACATTAGTTTTTTTACATATCAAGTCTAAGCTGCTGAAGTCTTTCTTTACATAGAGCTTGGCAATATTCAGTAGAGCTGCAGCAACTTGTGTTTTAACAAGATTAGGTGCTCAACATTAAATTGATCAACAACTATTTTAGTAATCGAGTAATCGTTCCAGTTATTTTTCAAGCAAAATTTCCAAATGGGTCTAGCTGGATAAAATTTGAGACAGCTTTTCAATATCAAATCTTTGTGTTTTAAATAGCCATAAATACAGTAGCTTGACAGCAGCCTTTCTAATAGCTACGTGGCTTAAGAAAGGCCCCCTAATGATCACTTCCACATCAAATTTTAATTTCAGTTTGCTCCACAACATGTGTTTGATCAAAACAGCATGAATGAGACAAAAGAAGTTTCGTCAATTATGCAGCAGGCATTCACAGGACTCTCTGCTAATCCCAGCATGCTCTGCTGGACTAATGACAGCAGCAGGTGCAGCAGCTGAGACCAGTGCAGGATGAAATTATGCTGAAACTCGGCTCAGAATTTTCTGCTTTTGTCTGCAAACTGTGGATAGAATCAGCTTGTTTTGTAAGATCTAAAGATGTGTGAAACATTGCTGATGGAGATTTATTGACTGCTTACATGTTGCTCCTTTGATGCCTGATCCCAATTGCTCAAGGCACCCCCCACCCCCACCCCACACCCCCCCCTTGTGATAGTTTGATCATGATTATTGAGTTAAACAGCCATCTTCATTGTTTGTGTTTTATTCAAATAACTAAAGCACAAAGCTGTTCTACACCTATACTATGTGCTGTCTGAATGGACTTGAAGTTTCAGTTTTGAGCTGCTACTGTACCTGTTCAGTTATTGAAAAACACGGAGGTGGGATGCTGAGGCGACCAGAAATCTTTGCACAGAGCCTGTGACTGTGCACTGCATGTTAAGCAGGTGCCCTTTGACTGTGACACACACACACACACACACACACACACACACACAGGGTGCACTGGCTTTCTAAAATAATTGTGCGGGATTCAGATGCGTCACAATCAGCCGCTCCCCGCCTCCGCTACACACCACACAATAAACCTCATCCCGCCTGTTTTCTATCACACAATCTTTAATGGAAAAGGAATGCAAATAGCTTGTTTCTCTCTTTCTTTTCTTTTCTTTTTTTTTTTTAATTTGAAAAGACTCTTTCATGAGCTGCTGCATAATGTAGGGTTGTCACGGTAACAGCCTCTCATAAGAAGGGAGGGGCTCGACTGGAAACCACAGTTACTCTACTGGTGCTGGGATGTCCCATCAGGACTAGAGCTGGTGTTGCTCATATTCTGTCAGTTTAAACAAAAGTTTTTCATTCTATTTGTTCTACAGAAGATACTCACAATGTCTTTTTATTCTAATTTTTAAGGTTACTTATCTAGACTATGCATCTGTTCTCACAGGTGGAATGTAACAAGATGCATTTACTCAAACCAAAAATTTGTAAAGTACGCTTTTTCGCATCCCAAATGAGAATTAATGAAATATAACTCTGTTAAACATGAGGCCACAGCCGGCACCCTATCGGTGGTGAGTACAATGGACAGAAAACCTTTTGTGACCAAGTGCACTGAGTTTCAAGACAGCACAAGCAGGCAAATCCTCAGAAAGCAGAGGGAGAAAATGTACAACACACAAAATCACTTAAAAATCAACTCTGAAAATTTGGTAATAATGATTAGAATTACAGCACATCAATGTACAATCATGTAAAAGCTGATGAATCACTAAATTTGACCATGCACATGATAAATAATTCAACACACATCACCAAACTGAATGAAAATAGCAATTATAAAAAGAAATGAACACAACAGATAGATAGATAGATAGATAGATAGATAGATAGATAGATAGGCGCTGCGATCCAATGCACTCCTCAGAAACAAAGTGTTTGGGCCACATAAAATGTGCTTGTTTTAAAAAGCCTACCAATAGATAAAATATCTGTCAGCGTCTTTTTTCTTTGGCCTTGGACTTCCCACATGGCATGACACAAAACAGCTTGTATAACCTCTGTAGGCAAAAACAGAAATAATGCATGGATGGCAGTGCTATTTTTGCACGTGTATGTAATATTGATGAAGCGTTTTCTTCCTCTTCGGACTGGATTAGCTCCGCATCCGGCTGCGGCCGCCTTTCTCTCTCATTGTCGGCGGATCCCTTTAATAAGCGCGGTGGAAGTGAGTGGGAGCAGGAGCGGCTCTCTGTTCAGCTTTAGTGCTTTTTCATTCACGCAGAGGCGCAGACAGCACGGCGCAGGAGGAGGAGAAACGATCTCAGCATTCAAACAGGGAAAAATCGAGTCAGGATCTGATACCTACGTCCGCATGCGTCATTGTTGCGTTCAAATCCGCCGATAAAACAACACTTGTAGGTGAGTGAATCTGAACTTCCCGCATGTTTTTGTTTAGAAAACATGAACCGAGACTGAGTGAATGTTTCACGCTGACCCACTTTGGTCTGCGTAAGAGTTCCATATGAATGCGTTAAGTCATGAGAGCATCTAATTACATCAAAAGAAAGTTCAGACATTAATATTAAGCGTGTTAATTTCTTAGTGTGGACTGCTTTTATAATCTGCTGACCGCAACAACATGGATGCTGTAAGTCCAAGTGTGCAGCAGGCTCATGTCAACTTGAATGAACTTCTGTGTGATGCATGAACAGAATCTCCTGAGGCTGTCAGATGGTTCAGAGGTTTACATAGTTTAATGTGTATATTTGTTCATGTAGATTCACATTCAGTGTCATAATGTTCAATGCTTCAGCTCCCAGCCATGTGTGAAAATAAGATGCATAAACAACACATTTAGCTCTTGGTGAGAATTTTTATATTTGTACTGACTAATGAATGTGTAAATGTGTTTGATGCTAAAGTTGAATAGAGCATATTTTGTCTTCCACCTGTTTTTCTGCTACAGCAGGTCTGAATCTTTTATGAAAAATGTTTATGTTATATTATCAAACACTCAGCTTTAGGATTTAATTGGGAAGAAAAACAACATGTTAAAAAGACGGACAGGCTTTACAGAGCAGAAAACAGAAACAGGTGATGCTCGTCAGTGGGACGTGTCAGTCAAATCCTAAACATGAAAAGTCAGTTGTGCATTTTTCTTCCCTGTACATAATTTCGATACAACAGCAGAAGCACTTTGTTTGTGTCTTTGTGTGTAACAACGGGCATTTTTCATTTGCACACCAGAAACTGATGAGTGTTATTGCTTAAAAAGAAGGAAGCAGTTCAGGTTCATGATAATGTTAATGTTAGTTTTTGTAGGCCATTAGATTTCACAGTATTGCCATGACAATACAGTCACTCGTTGATTGAAAATCAATAAAAGCTGGGCATAAAATCCTTTCAGCTTGGATTTGGGAACCAAAACCTTCTAAATGAATAATTGTGGATTCGAAGAAATACACTGATTTGATTTCTTTCTAAATGTTGCATGAAACAATCAATACCACTTTCATATCGGTATGCCCGGCCAAAAGAAGGAACAGCAGATTTTATTTGACTATGGAGAAAACCCAGCTTGCTGTTTCCCTTTACAGAGCTGGAGCTGACTGCCTTAAAGGGATAGTTCAATCATTTTGAAGTGGGGTCGCATGAGGTACTTATGTGTAGTCAGTCAGTTACCTTCTGTAGATGGTCATCAGCGGTGTCAAGAGAAAGAAACTAAATAGTCTTGAGTCTAGTACATCGTGACAGGCATTTCACATTTTTAGACTGGGTGATTATTCCTGAATAATTCATTCATATGACTAATTAATTATATGTTCTAAAAAAAAGCCTAGTTGTATAATTATCGTCAGTTGTTTTTATATAACATCGTTTGAGCAGCACATTCTCGTCTGTCGATGGCTCCATTCTTCATCACAGACAAACCAAGAAGATTAGTTTCATAAATTTGCCTGCTCTGTCTCCTCCTTTAGCGTCTGATCTGCAGTTTTTTCAGAAGATGTTTTTGAGTCGCTGTGATTTTGAAGGTGCCTGAATGCAGCAAGTGATGCAGAAAAGGCTGCATAGCTCTTCCACCACTGCAGTACACCATGACACAACTGTGGGATAATCCTCATGCTAATACAGAAATAAACCTGCTGCTAAGATGACTCAGTGCCCACGTACATACAGTCTTCTCATATTTTTCTGAAGTCCTTTTAGTCAAAGCACCAGTCCAATATGACGTCACCACCAATGACGTCCCAGCAATGACCGTGGACATATTAAGTAGATTGGTTACTGCAAGAATTATGTTATGATGTTACAATTTTAACAAAGGATTGAAATGATCTTAAAAATCAATACTTTCTTTGTACAGACAAACCATTTTGCAGCATCAAGCATCACAGACCTCAGTTTTACAACCCTTTTATACGTTTTTGTTCAGAGAGTTTTTGATTCAAGTTATAATGTTTTCAAAGTTTTAGTGGCTCCATTCGTTTAGACAACATTTAACATTTGAGAACTTTGGCCATATTAGTGAAATTTAAAAAAAAAGTAGTTGTTTGTAGTTGTTTCAGATTGCTTTGTGCATGTATATCAAATAAACTGATAGCTCAGTGCAAAAAGCTACTGATGATTTGTGTCTTGTTATTTTAATGTTACTTTATCTCCTGGAATTCATTTGGTGTTTGTATTATCCAGATAAAGACAAACATCTTCCTCACTGCAAATGTCGGCTGGTGCTGGTATTGATGTTTTTGTTGAGTTTGCGCTGTGTCTGAAGGCCCCGCAGGCCAAACTGTTGTCCTGTGACGCTCTAACCTCGCAGGATCAATGAGCTCGGTGCTGTGAGCTCTGCAGCTACGTCTGTGTGGCTAAAGCTGATTGATTAGCACTGGATGTGAGCCAGCTTAGTGACTCTTAACCGAGTAGTAGCTCGAGTGTCTGAGTGTGAAGGATTTGTAGTGACAGTGTGTTTGTGTGTTAAGGGTCATAACATTTAATGCAAAATGACAGAAACAGTAGGCACCTCAGGGCAGGACACGCTGTCACTAAGACAGATATTCAATCAGTGGACGCTGCACAAACTACAATACAACTCACAGTGCATGTGGCAATGATCTGCTTAGCAAATATAACTTTAAAATTTGTTATATTTCATATCTTAGGATTTATTTGAGTTGTCTTTTTGGCATATATTACACTAGGTTAATTGTAATGATCATTATCAGTTAATCTATCAGCTGCTTTTGATTAATCCACTATTTGTTTAAAAGAGCCATGCTGACACTTTTTCACATTTCAGGTGTCACTGCTAAGCTAAGCTTATCGTCTTCAGACTCCAGCACACACACGAAAGTGGTATTGATTCTCAACCAAGCTTGGTAAGAAAGAAAATATGAATCCAAATATTGAAATTCACCACAATTTTCTATGGTAAAATCTTCTGACAGTCCAAAAGCCCAAAATATTCAGAGTACATTGAGAAAAACAGAGAAAGGGAACAAATTCTCACATCCAAGGTGCTAGAAGCAGCCAATGTTCAGCATTTCTGTTTGATGCACCCACACAGCTGTCTTCAGTTATTCTGTGCAGTTTGATGTCTGCTTAGGATGATATCAGACACTGCTATGATGCTAATTACATGTCGCCAACAAATGCCATGTACAGATGCAACAAACAAGAGAGTCAAGAAGCTTTCAAGCAAGCCCGGACTGGACACAGAGGAGAGGAGCTTTAAATCAGGTGGATCAGTGGGAAAATGTGAGCTTATAAGCAACTAAGTCATAATCAGGTTTGCTAAAAATCTATTTTCTGTTCATCACTTAATTGACATACTGACGCTTTAGTGCATTACCAGCGAATACCAAAAAATGCAGCTTTATAATGTTCGGAACTTCAAATTCTGAGAGCTATGATTAACCGGTTTAAATGGTTTGACTTCCTGTGTTCACTGTTGCAGCTCTGTCTGTGTGAACTTGTACTAAGTCTGCACTTTCAGACATACACACAAGTCATAATGCAATGTGCTTGTCATGCTTCAGCCAGCAGGGGATATCAGTGTTACATGAGCTCACTTTTAGTGTCACTAAAAGGAAATGCTTAGCATGATATAAAGTACAGTTGTCTTTAAATCTGTCCCTTCCTGATGACTTTTTTAAAGCAAATTGGCCTTCAAGAGGGATGAAGAGAAAGATTACTGTAAATCTTTGACACTCAGACTGATTGTTTGCATTTCAGATTACACTTTGTTCTCTTACTGGGTGTTGTTTGTTTTGACCACCTGTTCAGGCCCATTTGCATACTCTCAGGGAGAGAAGTAGAATTATTAGTTTGGTTGTGTTGTACAAAACTCAAAAGCCATAGCTGTGGATTCAAATTCTGGATCTGGATGAGATATGTTAAGCTTGTTTCCCTTCACTTGGTTTTAAAAACAACGAGATCACGTCATGTAGAGACAAGTTGAAGAGGAATTGAATCACAGTACACTTTCCGCTTATTCAGAGCCATTTCTATCTAATCCATTTAAGTGGGAGAGGATGATGGAAAACAGATGCATTTGGATAATTACTACAAACTTTATTTGTGGCCTGCCAATAAGATTAAAGCTTTCAAGAAATGAGAAACTCCCAGGGGCATACATGTTATGAAGCGTTGGTGTGTTCTGTTTGCAGTGTGTGTGTGTTCGTGGGTGGGTGGGTGGATGGGTGAGGGCGTGAGGAGGGTGGGTGCACTGTTTGAAAAGACAGAGTGATTTTGGTGTTGTTGAGTCACTGATGTTTCTCTGCCAGGTTGGAAGTATGAAAGCTGTAACAACGAGAGGAAGGCTGCCCTCTTAGCATCAGAACAGAAAGCTCATATTGTTATGTTTTGGATTCTTGGGATGAATGTTGTCAAAAATTTAGGATCAGGACACTAATACAAACATTACATGCCACAAAAACATTTAGCTGGTAAACTCTTTTTTAATTTTTAACGACCAAAACATGTCCCGAGCAGTGAGTATTAAAAGTTGACATCAGCTATCAGGTCAGATTTGTGGTTTTGTTTTTGTTCTTTAGTTTGAGAACATGATTCCACTACATTTTTTGAAAATTTCCTCTACAAATCTTTTCTCTGTTGTTCAAATCTCAACTTTATGTGCACCCAAAGAACTTCTTAAAGTAAAAAGAAGAGAAAGAAGCCCACAAAGTGCTCAGATAAAATCAAGCCTTCCTCCACCGATATGGACCCAGCTCCACTCTGGTTTTTGCACCTGGGCTTTAGCGATAGGAAGGATTTACAGAAGAAAAAAGTTTGAAACCCAAAAGGTTCATTCCCAAGTGGAACCAAAAAACAGCAGGAACCGAGGTGGACATGTCAAATTCTATGGGTCGTTGAACGTGCCGTAGCACTCTTTGGTGACGTATCCTTGAGCACAAGGGTTTTGCTCAAAACTGGTTGAAACACTGAATGGTTTGCTAGATAGCAGCAGGGACGTAACTGGTTCAAGCAACAAAATTAGTTAGGTGGAAAAACATCTGATGTGATATGATAAAAAGCACTAGAGATCAGTGGAAAACATATTTCCATGAGTAGAGTTTCAAAAAAACCCTTCAGGTGATGTATCAACAGTAGTTTTCTTCAGCAAATCTTGACAATGCAGTTTCTCACAGTTGATAGTGTTTATTATGAATGTGATGTAATGAATGTTTCTTTATTTTGGTGGTTTGTGGGTAAAGCCGTTCTGTACCTCTTGTCAGTCCTGAATTATGGTCTTTGGTTCTGTTGCATCATCTCTGCCTTGTTTACCAGCTTCCCTCCATTGCTCCATGTCCCCTAAGGCAAATATGACAGAAGGTTACATGCTTGTTGAGCTTGTGAATAGCTGCAACATTCCTGTCAAGTATTTAACTGCACCATGATCATTATTCAGAGGATTGTTATGGTTATTGTGACTTCTTGTGACGTTTGTGGACCATCTTGTTTCACTTATTGTCCGTCTTAAACTCTTACATTCAGGATTCTCAGCAAAATTTTATATCTGTTTGACTCTGCAGACGACAGTTTGGGCTTGTGTCCTTAAAAAATGATGTCATTCCAGCTTGCTCAAGATAAAAGTGGAGCATGTTTACACCTGGGGCCTTTCCTGGAAATGGAGATAAAACTGTGCACATGGAATCAGGGTTCAACTTGAACTACCTTTAAGATAACAACAACCACTTAATATCTTTAAGATGTAAAATCATAGAGCAGCATAATATGTCTGTTGCACCAGGGTCAGATCTTATAAAAACTTAAAATCATGTCTCCTGTTGGAATGTTTGGTTTCCCTTTCACTTCAGTCGGTTTCTTCAGTCAGATGCTCGTCCTCTGTCACTGTTATCTGTTTCTCTAGTCCCGCCTCTGGAACTGTTGCCCTCACTGGGGGTTAAAGAGCAGCACAAGCTGTAAGTCCAACCTCCAACAGCCTCAGTAAGCCTCTGATTGGACCGTGCTTTCCCTCTACACCACCGGCGAGCCCTCCCGCCTCCTCCTCTGCTCGCCCTGTCAGTCTGTTTGGATTATTGTAACAGCTCAGGCCTCTCACATGCACTCCCCTCTCTGCCCACTGCACAAACTAGAGAATAACAGAGATGTGAAGGATTAGGTGACCGGGAGCAGCATTGGTTTTCACTCCAAGAGAAGAGAAAGCAGAGGAGAGCAGTCATGGAGTTGAAGTAAGTGGGATGTTTTGGGTTTAAAGATGTAGT
>JAQFJB010000019.1:5966721-5979572 GCA_029874875.1 Naso minor
GTATGGAAATGTAATCTGGCCTTCGTACAGTGTTACTGCCAATTGCAAATTATTCTGTTGCTGTGTGTGATGGTGACACATTAGCTGCATTTGCTGAAATCATCCCAGCTTAATGTTACATTGAACTATTGTCTATTGCAGTCAAAGAAGAAAGGACTAAGTTTGGAGGAGAAGAGAACTCGTATGATGGAGATTTTCTTTGAAACAGTGAGTTTTCAAAATGTCATCAAAATGTTTTCAGTAGAATTAATGTAAATGTGATGTCATATTGGCCAGTCTCCATGTTCCTTTAAAACTACGCAAGTTACTGTACATTTAAAAAAAAAACTGATTAGTATAAATTCATTAAATATATCAGTTAAATAAGTTTCCAGAAAGCCTAAATAAAGTGCAGACAGAAACGCAGAAGCTGATAAAAACTTATACAGATTTTCTGCATCAGAGTTTCTTTTCCTGTCATAGTATGAGAACAAATGTGATTATCTTGAATGCATTTTCTCATCCTCTTTCTAGAAAGATGTGTTTCAGCTGAAAGACATTGAGAAGATAGCCCCTAAAACAAAGGGCATAGGTGAGTTATGAACAGTTTTATTCGAGAAAGGTTATTAAAACGTTTTTTTTTTTTTTTTTTTAATGCCCTGTCCAGAATTTATCCAACTGGTCAAGTGTTCAGGTTGGCTGCCAGTTAAACAAAATATGTACTGTCTTTTTTGTGTTTCTCGACCATTGGTTTCTAGCTAACTAAATGAAAAAAACTTAAAGCTTAGTGGAGACATCACTCTGTTTTTAGAGTTTGAAGATAAACCTGAGAGTGGGAGTTGAGTCTAAACAGTAGACGCTCAAGTAATAAATAATGTACTAAGTAAAACCTAATGCACAAGATTCTAACCTTTGCCGTATTTTCGAACTGATCATTATCAGGTTTTTAGATCAGACTTTATTTATTTATTTATTTTATTTTTCACGTTCAGCCCGTTTACTCTGACCTTATATTTCATTCCAGTAAATCAGCAAGTGTTTGAGTGTGTGTTTGATGGTAAACACTCTTCCCAAATTTGCCCATATTTGTTTAAGACAAAACTCAGTTGTTGCGTTACACCCAAGGTGAAAAGTCTGCACTGTTGCACACTGAACCATCGAGCACAACTTAAGACAACTGATGTATACAAATGTGTGACTCTGCCGAAATTAGTAGCCCATAAAGAAAATTTAAACCAATTTAAACCAAGTTAAACCTTGGCATGATTCGATGACCTTGTAAGACCAGCAGAGAATTTTCTGTCAGTTTTGTTTTTTAAAACTAAACAGATTAATTTTAAGGATATACAAAGTAAAATTATTAATAGAAGTCTAGTGTGTTTAAGCAGAAAAAAAATTGCATAAAACATGCGTGAACACCAACTGAAGTGTTTAAATAAAATACCATCAATTTATTTAGACCACATGGTCAGTAGTCAACAGGCATTGCTCCTTCATTCATTCTAGAAAACATTGTTATAATGGTTTACAAAATCGGCACGGTGACCAGGAGTAGTTGCTGCCATCTTAACTGTATTTAGATTGTATCAGCAGAACCAGACCTATCAATGGCAGCAATCTGATTGAGCTGTTGAAAGCTTTTAGATTTAAAGAAAACATTCCCTTAATGCCATCATGGAGCCCGACTGAGTGAGTATCGAGAAAAGACTTTCTAACTTTTTCTTTTAAGTGCTAGACGCTGCAGAGGAACAAAACAGTGTCTTGTATGTTTGGGTGAAGCAAGGAGGATTTATGGTTTAAAGTGGACATTAATCTAAAGAAACGAGATCATGTTGCTGTGATTCAAAGCACATGTTTTGAACCCTCTCACAAGGGCAATATGTAGTCACAGAGTGATGGGGGAAGGGGGCAAGAAGTGATGAGAATTTAAGGCATATGTTCCAGTAGAAAGGAAGAAAATGAGAGAAAATAGGGCAAGTTAGCGATCAAAGCTAGATTGAGATGAGTTCTTAAATTA
This sequence comes from Naso minor, assembly GCA_029874875.1. NCBI lineage: Eukaryota > Metazoa > Chordata > Actinopteri > Acanthuriformes > Acanthuridae > Naso > Naso minor. The sequence goes on from JAQFJB010000019.1 coordinate 5,968,718, forward strand.
TACATGTAACCTTCAAAAAAAGCAGAATTGTTAGAAGTGGAAAAGTGGCAAAAAGCTTTCTGAATCACATGAACAGAAGAAAGATGAAGGACTGGAAAAGGCAGTTCTGAATTTATGCACATACACTTTGGTGGAGCCATCCAGAGCGTTTTTCATTTCCAGTCCTCGTTCTTATTTTTTGCTGCCGTGCAGCATCCTCTCAGGACTCAGCCCTTTTTTTTGCACAGGCCTTTAATGCAGCAGATAAGCTCTTTCAGTTTCAAAGTGGACCGGCTGTGCAAACGTGTGGGAGTATCGCATTTCTCTGTTGACACTCTTCAAGATGGTAGCCTTGCTTTAGTACATCCTCTCATGCAGTGTTCTCTCAGATAAGCATAAAATAGTCTGATAGGCTGCAGATGTGTGGGTTTAGTTTTGTGAACATTTGAGTGGTAAACCTTGTCAGCAGTAAAAGTGAGACCAGAAGCTGACTTATATTTTTTAAACCTTCATGCAATATTATACCTAAGACCTTATATTGCCTCAAGCCTTGAAAGCTTGTAACAACACACCTCAATCATAAATCAGTCATCAACAAATCAAATCAACAGTCCACAAATAGCACCAACTCTGCTGGGAAGGCAGTGTAACGATAGAAAATGGAGGATGTGGACCTTTTTAATGTGGAAGGATTTATTTCCTTTCTCTGCTGCTTTAAGCTCCCATGACTGTGAAGGAAGTGTTACAGAGCCTGGTAGACGACAACATGGTGGACTGTGAGAGAGTGGGTACGTCCAACTACTACTGGGCCTTTCCCAGCAAGGCCCTTCACGCTCGCAAGCACAAACTAGAGGAGCTGCAAAAACAGGTGAGGGGAGTTTTAGTCTGAAAACAGTGACCTCAAAAGGAGATGCTACTAAACAAAAAGCAATAGAAGAACTACTTGTTCTTTAAAGCATAGAGGATGTAATGTGGCACATTTCCCCCCCAAAAACACCTATATTTTAAAGAAAGAGGAAGATGGATCTTAACAGTTTTCTGTTAGAAGACACTGCTCACTGTAGTTGACATTAGATCAGCTCGGGACAAGCACGGCCCATAAAATGCTCAGGGGGATGGAAAACAAAGAAATAATGTGAAAAAAATGTAAATGAGTGGCAGATTAAGGGAAACTTTCTAAGACTTTTTTCTCTCAAGATTGGTAAAATTTAATGTACTCGTTAGAGAGATTTGTTGGCAAAGGAAATAACACTGGTCTTTGAATTTCTGTTGTGTCCTACTTCCTTCTCCTGTTGCATGGCAGACAGATGGTGTGAGGGAGGTGTCTCCTCAGAGAGTGTTGGCCACCAGATTTTTGGGACAGAAGTTCTGTGCCGCAGAGCATCAGTGTGTTACAAAATAATGTTTGATTATACCGCAAGCATTTCAGTATACAGGCATGGTTGACATGCCACTCCAGTTGATCATTAGATCAACTGTTGACTTGTAATATGGAGTGTGCCAGTTAAAATTCATCTATTTAACACAGCAGTGCTAATTTTTAGGTTTGATATTAAGACTAAAAAGCAAAACAAAACAGACATTAAAAAAATGAAATCTGTCCACTGCATAAAGTATGGATGAAAAGGTTGTCATTTCCAAATTACAACACAGCTTTCAGTACTAAAATTAGTTCACAATTCACACTTATGCATTTTTGTTTTAAAACTAATCTCCTTCCAGATCAGCTTTATAATACTGTTTTGAAGTAATCCTCATTTAGACTAACATGCCTTATATCGCATATCATTATGCATTTCAAATGCACCTGGCATGCATAAACAGAAAGCAGAGGGTTGGTTGTTTTAGCTGCCGAGGAAACTGGAGGAACAACAGCAACTGCGAAAAGTAGGACCAAAGATTTCTTTTCTCGGACAAGTGCCAGTAAGGTCAGCAGCACCTGTATTTCATTATCCATGTAGAATTAACTGGTAGTCAAGGCCCATAGACGTATGCAGGTATTGTGACTGATAAGACCCAATGAGGGAGCGGACATGGGTGTCTGTGTCATTGTTTTCAAAAGTGTCTGTTTCTGTCTGTTCAGACAAAAGTGCAAACCAGAAATTTGCTAAACTAAAATAAGGTCAGCATGGTTTTCAGAAGTCTCAGTTTTATGTGTTCTTAAAAGCTGAAGCAGTGTGAATTTTAGTTGTTCACAAAACAAAAGTTATACATTTTAAAACTAAAATGTAGAAGTGTAAATGTTGAATGGGGGAATAATGTACTGATGAGCAATTACGTTCAGCTAAGATTTAAAGAGTTAAGCTTCTGCTCTCTGATGACCAGTGTTGATTTGTTGCCTTACAGGAGATTATTGGTTGGTCTCATGAGGTCTTTTAAGGCTTAAGTTCAAACAGAATTTTATGGCAGAATTTAGAGAATTAGATTTTACTTTATATACTGCAGCAGTTTGGTGTTTGTACGTCTAATGCAAGAAAACTTTACTTAATAGAATTCTCAAGCAAAACAGCGGAAAGCGTCTCTTGAGAAAGCAGTGGAACAAGCCAAAGTGGGACGTCAAGACACCGTAAGAATATTTTCATATGGTTCCCCACCTTGCATGGAAATATATGCGTGATTAAATAAAATGATTAATCCATGTTAATTAATACTTAGAATTTTAACATTTATTTTTTTCTGTTTGTGTAGAAGGAAAGAAGCTCTCTGCTGAAGGAGTTGCAGACTCTGAGAGAGGAGCGAACTCTGCTGCAGGCCGAGTTAGAGAAATACAGGGAATGTGACCCTGAAGTCATTGAGGAGATGAGTGAGTACAGATGCAACATGACTGGTTTTTCAAAAAGTCAGCTGTAAGATTTAGCATCAGTCAAGTCACCGATGATCAGTGACCACAAATATCTAACCCCATCTGTAAAATGTAATACAATGCAGCATAATAGCAATAAAAGTTTTTGTTGGTGTAACTGGAAATGTCAAAGAGGGCTGATAACTTGAGTGCATGTAGCGTGTCATGTCATTGACAGTGTAGTTAAACAGCATGGGTAAGTTTTCCTTTTCCATATCCACTTTCTATATCCTTTCCGTATCCATAGAGGTTGCTGCTGATTTTAGAAATCCTGTATGTATTCTGTAACGTGTATTTTGCCCAGGTGTTGAAAGTTGCAGCAGGCTTGTATTGAGCTACTGCAGCTTAAAGAGGTTTTTAGAGCGTTTGCTCTTAAAAATAGGTACATTAAAGTCGAGGTAGGCAGTTTGTCTTTGGTATCATTGTGCTAAAATTCCATAGTAACCTTTCAGTGTATTGTAATTCAGGTGGTCTGAAAGAACGCTAGACTTCTGCACCTCTCCTTGACTCTGTATGCTTTGTATTCAGACCATGACGGGGTATTTTCGGCACATCACAGTAATTTCAGAGATAATGTGTTCCCACTGGCTGCTCTACGATGCGCCCCTTAGCGACAGGTTACTTGCTTCAACCTGATTGGCTGCTGAAACAAGTGACGTGCCTTACGTGGTAAGACACTGTTTAGATGGCGCAAGTTTTTCGCATCAAATGAAGCACCATCGTTGCGGTTCAGCCTTCCTTTTACATGACGACGATGTGCTGGCGCCCCTGAAACCACAAACGTTTGGAACCGGGTTCCAGAGTGGAATCTTCTAAAACTGCAACCTTCTTTCTGGCTGTGTAAACTCACAAACCACTAAGCCTATGAAAGCTGTGACTACGCTAATGCTAATGCTAATGCTAATGCTAGTCATGCTAAGTCAATGCAATCCGCAACATCCGCTACCAAACTCTGATTAAACACTCCACAGTGCACCCAAAGAAAATCGAATATGACAACTATCTATTGAGGTGAATTCGAGTGTTCGTAAAATAATTTTAGAAGTCAAAGTAGGGCTGTACTTCTTTAATTTGTCGCTCTGGTTAAGGTAAAGTTACACTTAGCAGCAACAGGAAGTAAACAACTTCGGTAACTTCAGAATAGCTTCACCTTGATGAAACAGCACTTGTCTTGTCCCCAAAATTAATTCTTCTTCACTCCTCTAATATTCACTGTAATTTAATAAAGTTCTATGGCATTTACTCTCTTTATGTGTTTGTTCATATTTTACCTGAGCTAGGCCAAACAACAACAAAAGCAATCATATCACAGCCATACAGGGTTTGTGGGGTACGGCTGTTAAACAATAACACTAATATCCATGTTGTTATCGGGAATGAAAAAATTGTGTCTGGACATTTCTAACACCACGGATACATGCTGCTGCATTTATATGTTGTGTATTTGTATGTAGCAAACTATGTTGACTGCCAAATTAACTCTACAGTGTGTGTACACAGTAAAACTGCAGTCTACTCAAACACAATAAAATGCTGTTTGTTTGTGTGTGTCACACAGCTTGGGGCATTTTTAGGTTCATGCACTTGTCACAGGACTTGTGTCAAATTGTATTGCTAAGAATAAATTTAGTGTATTTTGTGTGTTCATCAGCAGGGTCATAGTTTCTCACAGTTACTGTAAAATGAAGTGCGAGCGAGGAAGTGAAAACTGATCAGACATGGTAACGGGACATGTGTTCCAGATACACTCAAAATGTCAGTGTAAAAACACCAGCTTGAACCACAATCTGGTGGTATGTCGAGACAAGACAGCAAGCGTGATTAGTGTGAACCTTTTTGCTGAAACAGAGGCATCTTTGTTCAGAACTTTAGGCTTGCATACTTGTTTTGATTGCAGACTAAATGGGCCTTGTAACCTCTGATCTCTCCGCCTGAAGGGTTTGGAGTTAAAAGCTTTTAAAAGCATGATGACGAAAACCACTGGTCATGACTTATTTACTGCCTGTCACACACCTCCACACATTTCACACACCTATTACTGGCATTACAAAAATCCTCACCTGCCTCGTGTTCACGTTACAGCTGACCTGTAAAGGGTGTGTGTTACTTGTGTACATGTGACATTTGTGGTGTCATAAAAGTTTCTGCTCTGCTTACCTGCACCTCCCAATGTTTCACCAAACATGCATCTAGTCTGCACTATGCACACAATTCTGTTGTTTCCTTTCAAGCCAACATGGCAGTATTGTCTTGTCTACTGGCAATCTCATAGACAAACAAGCAAAGAAATCCTCATCAAAATAACAAAGTCTGATATTTTAGTCTCAGTATTTAGTTATTAATTAATTTTAGAGCTCAGGTGGGTAACCAGTTAAAAAAAGTCTAAGCAATCTTACATTTAAGTACAGTAATTACATTTACTCAAGGCCAGAAATGTTTATCAAGTAAGGTTCTATGTCAAAAGCAGGTGGACTTATTGTTTGGGTTTAACCCAGTATATTGAATATTCAACACTATAAATAGAATCAAGGAAGCCTGAAGGAAAGTAGCTTTGGGACCAAACAGCATCCCATATAAGGTGCACAAGCAGTGTGAAAGGCTCAGGAGACGACTCTGGAGACTACTAAAGGTGGCAAGGGTGGTACCAGGATGCTGGATTTACTGTCTGTACTGTTGGACCCACTGCAGAATGGATTTTGCCAGCTTAATCTCTGCAACAGCTGCCGGAGTCCCAGTCCAAACCCTTGTAAAGTTTACTTTTTAAACTATCCAAACAAAGTCTGAAAATAGTTTTATTTGCTCTGAATATGCTGACAAATGTAGTAAAACATTTAATTGTTACATGTTTGTCATGTAAAGCGTCCTCGAGTTTCCTAAAAGGCACTTTTATAAAATGAAGAAGAATACACTGAAATATTAAATGTTAAGCCATACTATCATGATTGTGTTAAAAAATGAGCTATCAGATGTCTGTTTTTTTTTTCAGGGCTTGTATGAGGAATCCAAGGTCTTCTATCTATTCCTGTAATTGACATTTGCGTGAACTCTTGTGTTCACTCAGTGTAGATGCTCCGACTTGGCAGTAATTTGTGTTGATCTAGTAAAATAGCTTCCACTGATTTTGGCGTAGATGTTCTGCTTCGATGTCTGTACGATAGACACTAAAAGTTATAGAATATGATGCAGATTATGCATAATAAACCAGATTCAAGTGATAAACCCAACATGAGACAGACAAAGAAGAAGCTTACTTTCACTTTTAACCTCATGTGCTTTGTTTTGATGTTTATCACTCTTCACATGCCCACAGGCTTCATTTTCTTCCGTTTTTAAACACAGATAACCAACTAAGAAGTACATGAGAGTGAGTTTTGTTGCATATAACAATCTCCCCCCCGTAAAACTTGAATTGTGCTATGAGAGCTGCATTACAGCTATGCACAGTGTGAATAACATGATGTTAAAAGTCTACTGCAGAGAAGGATAAATGGGTGTAGACCTCACAATGAAGATGAGAGCAGTGGTGGAATGTGTCTAAGCACATTTAATAATGTTAATGTTACAATACTTAAACAATAAAATGCTAACTACATGTTTATGCATCAGGAATAATACTAAAATAATAATAATAGTATGTAATACTCAGCGACATAGACTTCAATTTATATTAGATAAAGTCACAAGTCCTAACTCCCATTACCTAACGACCAATATGTAAATAATTTAAAAAGAAAATCATCAAACATCACCATTGAGAATCTTGATCATTGAAGATACCATGTGGTACCAACGTCATTATATTATTGGCTGATAAGCCTTTGGCCATCTTAGACAGAGGTAAACAAATAATCATTTTGGACCTGACAAAAAATTTTAAATAATGAACTTACAAATATAATTTTTTGGGGGGAAGGGGAGCATTACTTTTATTTCGCACCTTTCTTAAAACTCTGTTGATGTGTTATTTTTTTAAATGTATTTTTCTGCATGTGAATGTTACCAATGTATCCTTTAATTGATTTTTCGGAAAGGGATTTTGATGGATTTTGATTTGATTTTTAAATATTGCAAATTTTATCCTTTAATTTTTTTTTTGTTTTTTAGACATAAAACCCACTCCACTTTATATCATGTTTGATAATAATCTGTTACGGCAACAGACAGACATTTTTGGGGACCAAAAGAACACTAAGTTGATTAGAATCGGTGTAAGTGTTTCTCTTTTCATTGGATCAGACTAAAGTACAATTTCAAACACACTCTTGCTCACTGTAATTATAAGTTATTAGTGATGATGCCTACAAATAGACAGACAGCATTTTTTACTTGGCTTTGTCAGATCATAATTTTGACAACGGTTGCCACACCTATGGATACTAGTAAGCTGCTGTGGTAACAGGCGGGGTTAAAATCATCAGCATAGGAAGGGCAAAAACAATAATTTAAATTGAAGTCACAGCCATGTGCATGGCAGGTATTATATAAGGAAGAACAAATCAGTATTAAAAAGTTGTATAAGACTTTGAATATCCACTTTAAATGGAACCAATGAAAATACATGGATTTATTGAGGGATTTTGAACTATTTTGAACCCCTAAAAAACTGAATAATGAGCCTGTTTTGTGGTGGTTGAGACACTTGTGGACCTCTTAGTTGTATTTCTTGTAGCATCCAAATTCTAACCCATAATTTAAAACAGTGTCTCCAGGTCCATGAGTCAGAAGATATTATTTTTTCCTCCCACCTGCAGCTGCTATTTATTCTTGTGCAGATCTTTTGTTTCCACTGGTGTAACAGGCCAGATCAACCCCCCACCAAACGATACCCATATATAGTCTGGGTTAGTCTAAAATATATCCCGGGGTATGTGATTTTTATGGTTAGGAAAAACCCACCGGGCTGGGTCATCATCAATAAATGCTAAGAGAATCTGGAATGGTGAGAGATATGAGAAAAAAAACTGAAAATTTCAGCTTTAAGCTGATGCAACAGCTACTAATGGTGACACCTTTAACAGAACATGTTAAAGATGAAGATGAAGCCCCTTGGATGAGAGGCGAAACGTCTTCACAGACATATTAATAAGTCCAGTCGCCTTCGATTTAATTGCCCAGATAACTATGACCTGGACGAATGAGAGCATTCACAGATAACAGAACACGGTATTAATCGAGTCCTTCAATCAGATTCTTCTCCTGATTTCATTGAAGGACAAGTCAGAGAAATCTTCCAGATCTGCTCAAAATTGTGCCTTGCCTAAAATTGCTTACACTAGTTAAATTTTAAGATGCTGCAGCTGCAGCTGCAGCACAGCAGTCAAGTAACTGTCGGTTGGGTGTTAATATTAAGTTTGTTTTTTAAGCTACTGGTAAAAAGTAAAGCAATTTTCCTCGTGCCTAGCAACTTAATGATGTTCAGTTCTATAACTCGTCAAGTATGTCACTAAAATCACGAGAGCTATGCAGTGTCGGCACCTTGTTCATCTCAGTTTTAGGTTTCTGGAGCTGCAGCTGCAGAGGATGTGTAGGCTGAGCTGTCCCCTTAAATAGTAAATGACCACTTGTTAATACAGTACTGCTATAACCACCGACTCATCACATAACTGACCATATTTTTGCTCATTAGTAACAAAACATACACAGTGTGTGCTTTTGCAACAAAAAATGGACAGCGAAGTTCAGTTTAACTCATCTGCAACATGACTGGTTATCCTCTGAAATGGCTTTCTTGTGTGTTCAGTAGGTAGTAGTGGTAGATAAGTTTTATTTACAGATCTGAGCTGATTCCTTGTTTTAAGGTATAATGCAAAACTGACTTTAACTGATTGCATGTTTTCTGTTCCTTCCACTGGTGTAAATGATATTGCAAATACTATTTCACTTTTAACACACATTGCAGAAATAATATATAATGGGCATATTTTGTTTTGCAGGAAAGTCAAATGCTGTAGCGAAAGACGCTGTTTCCAGGTGGACAGGTGAGTCATCTTTTTAAATAATGTACGTGAACTACGGAATCTAGCTCAAATAATTAGTGGGTGAATCAAAGGGTAGATTAAAAAGAGTTGGCAATTATTTTAATAATTGACTGACGACTTGGTCAGTTCTCAACTAAAAATATTTACCATGGCTCTAGCTCTCAAATGTGAGAATTCGATTGTTTTCCTCGTCCTATATTATGGTAACTTGAACACTTTGGGAGTTTTGTAAATATTAAGTTATCAATATTGAAAAAAAAATTCATCTACAAATTATTTAACTTAGCCCGACAGGGAGTTTTTAGATTTCTTAATACTTTCAGGCTAAAGCCTCAAACCTTAAGATAATTTGTTTACCATCATGTATAACAGAGAAATCCACAAAAAAACTCACAGTTGAGAAGCAAGAACCACTGAAAATTTGGCTTTTTTTTTCTTGAGGAATGTCTGAAATGAATAATTATCAAAATCATCTGTGATAAACTGTCAGCTAAATGTTAAATAATCCTTGTAGCTCAGAAAGCTGCTTTGAGTTTTCAGTTTTAAAATAATTCAAGAAGCACTGTTGCAGGCCTTTTTCCATTGATTTCTCTTTAAAGCTCTCAAGTTCACAAAGTGTCAGCTGTAAAGACAGTTTGTGTCGAGCATGTCACCTCCCAGAAGTCAGCACTAACTCTGTGGATTGGCTGACCTAGCAGTAACCTTGGAGACAGCTGGCTTTTGGTGATCACGGTAACCAGCCAAGCTTGTGGTGTTTTGACTCGTTAGGTCAACAAAGTCACGTTGTCCATTTTAGATGGCACATCATTGCTTCACTTCTTTACAATTATATTCATTTTGAGAAACTATGAGTCATATCTGCCTCTTCCATTACTTATACCTCCCTCATCTTGGGTGGATACTGCTAAACAAACATGCATAAGCTAGCAATGTGCATAAAAGTGATTTGTCACAGTACTGTGTACAACTAGTGCTTTAGAACAAGTGTAGTCCTTTTTTTTTGCCACAAGTTTTAATGTTCTCCGAAAATAACCGCACTATTTTGTCAGTTCACTCTATCAACTTGTTACTCTGTTACATTTTGACCAAACACCAGAATCCACACAGTAAAAACAAATCATCTAGACTAGAGGAAGTGGCTGCAACTTAATGTGCCTTTTTAAACAAAACCCTAACATGCACTGCTGTTGTTGCTTGCATTATTTCAGTGTCTAATTTAGTCTGGTCTGTGTTCTTGTGGCTTTAACCTGCAGTCTTGTCACAATGAGACGCACCCACACATAACGCTCACATACAGGTATTACTAATAACATGATTCAGAGTTTATTTACTTAGGCTCTCGATAAAACGGGGTAATCTCGACAAAACTGTTTGATTTACTTTCAGCTTTGCTTTGTAAGTCACCTCTAAATGGCACTTCCTTTCAATAATAGGAACTCAGTTTAGACTGTCCAGGAAACTGTAAAAGAGAGAACATTTAGTAATTGTAATTTCTGACAACAGCCATATTAAATATTAGACTACTCTTGGATTTGTAAGCAGGTATGTCACTGAAGCGACGTCAGATTAAAGCTGCGGAAGGCAATATCTGGAAAACAAGCTAGCTGTAGCATGAGACTGCTGTCATTTATTGCTCCGCTCCTGGACTGAACCAGGCTCTTTATCGGCTTCAAAGTGCTTTTATTACTGTACAACACACCCTTTGTGATTTGGAACTTTTGCCAAGTGCTGACAAAACAAAACTCATGGTTTTTACAAACTGAAAGAAAAAGCACTTAGACCTCTCTTTTAGAGCAGTGAAATTGAATCAGTGAAGCACTTTGAGTATCTTGGAATCTTAAGTGATGATTTTTTATTTCTTTTAAGCTGCATATGCAATTAGCGAGAAAGCTTAAGGTGAAACTAGGTTTTTTAATTTAAAACGACTTGTTGCTGCTACGTTTATGACTAGCTTGATTATGGTGCTGTTATTTATATGCATGCTTCTTCACAGTGTCTTGCATGGATACTGTTTTTTGCAAAGCACTCACTCATTGTTCACTGTATGCTGCAGTCC